>JAUZNK010022434.1:0-37037 GCA_035046665.1 Euphysa ruthae | reverse complement strand
CTACTCTATGGTTTTCTAATGAGTTAAAAACACCCTACTCTATGGTTTTCTAATGAGTTAAAAACACACTACTCTATGGTTTTCTAATTTCAGGCATGGATAAATTCATAGAACTTCAAATGGCTTCCCAGGACTAAAAAAAAATTTACTTATAAAAGCATAGAAAAAAAATGAATTTTTAAGAACAAATTTTAAAATTCTATTATTGTCACAGTTATGAAAAAAAAGTATATGTTCTGTAATATAATTAAATAATAATATTCTATATTAATTAGTATAATTAATAATAATCAAGTTATTTTGCTTCTTTTTTTTTATAGATTTTAAGATTCTTTATTAATGTATTCACTTTAAATAAAAAAAGTCAACATTGATAATTTTTATAACACCCTTCAAAATAATTCTGTCAGAATTTTTAGAATTTTAAGTTTTGAAAAAAAAAAAAAATAATAATAATCAAATAGAAATCTGACAATCATAAAATTATATGTTGAACAATACCTTAATCTTCATAACAAGATCTTGTCCATCTTTTGCTACTTTAAGTACATCTTCAGCACGCTTTGAAACATTGTCAGCTTTAGCAGCTAAAAACAATAGCATCTTAGTAATGGGTCTTGGGAGGGGAACTACTTAATTAAAGAAACACTCTGGATAAGAAATACCTGTTTTTTTTTGGTTTTTATATCAGGATATAACCATTTATCAAATATTTAACTCTCTATTCTGTAAAACTTGAACAAAAGACAACAAAGTATTTTTTTCCCTCTAAATTTACAATAATTATCATATGCTACCACTACACTTTTTGTGAACTTTATTTTAAACTGCATATCTATGAGCTATGTTTAACAAATACTTTAAAAATTGACATACCTGTATTATTATCGGCATCAAATGTCCTAAAACCGTCCTCAACTTTGTTTATACGTCCTTCAATCCTCTCACGCAACTTTCGCATCTCACTAACACGTTTTTTAATCCCTGCAAGAGACACTTTCAAGTTATCATTTACTTTAGAACTCAATTCACTTGCTTCAACAGCTATACCTTCAGACTTTGATTTTGATTCCCCAGCATTTTCCTTTACCACTTGAGCCTATAAAATATATTGCACTAAAATATACTTACCATCAACATTGAAATTTAAAATATTTTTACCCTAAGCTTCAACAAAATTTCAAAGATCATAAATGTCTTAATTATAAATTAATGTCTTAATTATATTAAGCTAAAATCGGCAACCAAATGCTCAAATGTTTTTGTCTTAAAATATATCATCAAAAAGTCCGGCATTTATGATAATCTCGAGTGGCCCTTATGCTCTTTTAAATAAAATTTAATCTACTTTAGCAGTCTAGGCATTATAGTCCAGACCTAAGGTTTGGACCCAAAATTTCTAGTTTATAAATGCGAAGATATATTAACGTTAATTCTGCTTAGTATAAAATTCACACACATATTCTAATTTGAATATCAATTTACTAGAAAATATAACATATTACATTTAAACAAAAACATGTCTGTAAAAACATTTTTATGCACCTCATTGTAAAATTTTAAACTTTAAAACAATGCTGTTATTTCAGGTTTTATAACTGCATAAACTTGATTACATGGATTTCTGAACAATTAAACATGAAAATTTTCAACAAATTTATAAATAATCAAACTTTCAATAATCAAACTGGCAAGGGGCCTCACCATAAGATAGGAAGTATTGAATGTCTTTTACCTTCAAATATAAGGAAATTTTGAAAGACATGTGAAAAAATGCCACATAGTGATGATGACACTTTCAAAAAACACTTGGGTCATGACTGCGTAAGGTTGGAGTCAAAAAGGAGATCAAATTGCAAAAAGCTTTAAATCAATGGTAATGAAAAAGTCAGATGATCAGAAAAATTGAAAAAGAGACTGGAACTCAATAGAGAGAAAGTGTTGCGAATAGTATAATAAAGTCAGTTGCGAACATCACCAGACTGTTACCCAGTTAAGATATCAAAAAATAGGCAACGATAACATTTGGGATGGCTAGTGCTAAATTTGGTACATTGCAAGGTCAATATGATGAACTAGTTAAACAGCAAAAATCTGCTGTGTGTTGTTTTCAGGTTTTTCGATGAGTTGAAAAAATCACACCAAAGTTTTGAAACAATAAGGTTGTCATAGTAGCGTATTGCAGCAAAATCAGAAGTAGAAAAAAGCAGACTAGTTAGCTAGTAGGTAATGATTTTAACGGGGATGTTGGGTAGTCAAAGGTATGCATGGAAACTGTTTTTGGGAATAGAAATCAGAAATGGGAAGAATTACTTGAATTTTGAAAAAAAGGTTTTTAAAAGGAATAAAACCCAGAAATTTTAGGAAATTTTGAAATAGTCTTCTAGAAGCCAACAGTATGCGTAGGTGGACGAAACAGACAGCTATACAAAGACAGACTTAGTGGGGAAGGATGAGGTAGAGAGTGCATAAAGGAAAAGAAGAGAATAATGGAAGTCAAGTGGTAGTAAAAATATTTACTTAGAAGCTAAGCACCGTACTCATACAAAAGTATATTGCAGCAAACTCAGAAGCAGACTTGCCGGTGCGCTGAGAAAGGAAGACAAACACAACTAAGTGTTCAAGATAGCGTAGCAAATGAGGAAAATTAATCAGGGTGCTGTAGGTAAGAATTCTAAACGTAAGAATGAGGGTGTATTAGAACTATTTCAAGTAAGGTAGGTTCTGCTTGAAGGAAATTTAGAGTTACTTCCTCTTTTAACTATTATGGAGTTAAGACTACTCAGACTAAAGGTAGAAAGAATTAAGCCTGTATCAGCAGCGTTATGCCAAATGAATAGAAAGAGCAGCTGGAAGATCTTGATGAAAGATTAGAAAGAAACGGGTAGTAAAACTAGAAATCAGCTAAGAAGTGGGCTATGCTAGCATGAAAAACGGACATTAAATCATCAATGATGATGATGATGATAAAATATTGAATTATTTAACTATAAATCAAAAATACCTTATCTTTAGCTTGATGAGCTGTCCCATTGGCTGTTTGTGCTGCATCTAATGCCTCATATATTGCATCCACAATGTTTGCATAAACTTTTGCAGCTCGGAGTGCAGCTTCAGCAAATTTCTTTGTATCACGTAACAAGTTTTTCAATTTATTGGCAAGTTCTCTAAGAGAATCAGCATGATTTACAGCATCTTGGACAACAGGGTTAGCCATAGTAAGGGATTGTTGGAGATCTCTAACAAATTCTCGCAGTTTCTGAATGAGTTCTGCAAGAACACCAGTTTGATTGTTAAAGCTCTATCAATAAAAAAAGTTATTATAAATAACTGACAGTTATATAATAAATTAGTTTGATTGCTGCTTGCTATCAGAGCTACATAATTTCAAAATGAGGACCAAAGGTAAAAAAAAAAAATCTTTAACCAAATAAAAATTAAATTATTATATCATGATTTTCATTAAATAACACCAAACTTACATTAAAAGCTGTTTCAGCGGCATCAAGTGTCTTACCAGCAACCTGCAACACATGCTTAGCATCTGTCATAGTCATGTTAATACCAAAACTTAAATTCTTGGCCATTTCAACAATTTCCTAAATAAAATACATTTTTTTAAAAGAGCACATAGTACAGACATAAAAAAATCATAAATTTTAATAATCTTAAGAATGACAGCTTGAAAATAATCTAAAATTTAAAAGTAAATACCATAGATTTTTATGACCTTAACTTTATTTAACATAATGATTTTTATATTCATAAAAGTTTGCAAGAAATGCCAAAATAATCTGATTGATAGTTGCCACCCATAGGAAAAAAATCAAAAGGTCCCTCACTTTTGGAGGTGCCTTATTATTTGTAGACTACATACCTATAGACCTTTTGTATGAAATGTTAAATAAATATCACTTCTATGCTTAAATAACAAAGTGATTAACACATCACTTGATGTCAACAAACCTGAACATTAAAAGCCTTTCCCATTGCAGTTAACATTGTTGCGTTCATGGCTTTATTAGCAGCCACTTCACTTTCCGTTCGTATGTTTTCAAAGACCTTCAAGAGATCATGGAATGAGTCATTGAACCCCATTGCACGCTGTGACACATTTTTTGCTAGTTCAACCAAATTGTTAGAGATTATCTTTGCTTTATTAGAAGAATTCTTTTCTTTGACAGCAGAATCATTAGCATTAGTGAAATTACGACCTCGCAACTCTTCAAGAATTTTTCTAGCTTCTGCAAGAACCTTCTCAGCATCAAAGTTACCTTCTTGCAGACCTCCAATAGTGTTGTTAGCTGAGTTAAGTGTTTCTAAGACGAGATAATTTCGTATTATTTTTATTTATGCTAAATCATACAGTTAACATTGTTTGCAAAAAAATTCATTATGAAATTTTAAAAATATAACAAATTAATAAATTAGTGTTTGCAAGAATTCATCAATTTAATTTATAAAAATCCTTAGAGATGCTATTATCTCCTTTGATATATTTTTTTTACTGTGTACTGGCTTACCAGTGAAGAAATTGTCAAAGAATTTCAATGTGTATAACTCTTATCAAAGATTTAACAATGCCTGTAGTTTTTCAAAGATTTGGCCACGCCTGTGATTTTCGTACTTTCGTTATGTCGATGACCAAAAAAAAATTTTTTTTTCTTGTCGAGCAAAGTTCTTTTGAAACATCTCTATTTTTTTTTGGAAAATTTCCCTTGTCAAGCTATTTGCTGTAAATAATTAGACATAGAAAATCTAACTGACAGCAAAGTTATTTGAAGATAGGATCTTGTCACATTGAGTTCGGATTTGCTTTATCTACCATATTAATATCAAATAGTTAGTTTTTCATAGTTTTATCATAAAATACTGAAAAATTTTGGATTATCATCATTTAAAAGTCTACTGAAAAATTATTTAGATAAAATCTGTGCATCAAACATCAAATAGATTGGATATCTATAGCTAGTTTCCACCTTGGGACTTTTCAAAGGCATATAATGTTTTCAGGTTTGTTTTTTGTTTTCTTTGATGATTGAGTAAAGGCTTTATCAATTTCTCATAAGGTAATGACTATATTACATGGCACTTTCTTTGTCAGAGAATTTTTCTTTGTCTTTCATCTTCATCATTACTAATTTAAGTTAAAAATTTTCAAAACTTCCAAAAATTCTAAAATATTTTTTCCAAGGCTTTTTAACGAGAAAAAACATATCCCAAGTCTTATATATAAAATACAGACCCTCTTGAAAGACGTTAGGTATAGAAAAACACTGTTTTAATTGGCAATGGCATGAATAATTTATGAAATATATTCAAACTAATATTATAAGATATATAATACATAAATATCTAATTTCTCAAGATAAAAAATCAAACAAGAAGATCTGTATTTTATACCTGAGATAGAGGCAAACTTGGGATATGTTTAACTCTCAAGCTCATTATCAACAATTTTCTTATAAAAAACATATCGGTAAAAATAAATAAACAAAAAAGCCGACAACTTATACAACATAGAATTTCCAGTTTTAAATATTCTGTTGGTAAAGATAATCAGAATAAAATTTACCATCAAATTCAGAAAGAAACTTCTTCAATTTTTCAAGCATTTCCTCAGCTCTCTGTTTGGTTTCTGTAGCATTTCTAGAAGTAGCATATGCATCAGCTTCTAGTTTAGTGACCTTTGATTCGCTTGTGTTATATTTCATTTCTGATCCAGACAATATCTTAGCCAAGGATGCAGGGCAAGATGCTATTAACAAAAAAAAAAAAAAAAAATAATAATACAGCTTTTAAAAAGCAATTTTATTTATAGATGAAACTATGCATTTTAGGGTTTTGATGCTGAACTAAGTTAGAGATGATGTAGCTAGATAAAATTTTGTTTTGTTTTGGTTAGGTTACTAAGTGTTTATAAAACCCTCTAAGACCTTCCCAACTTTTGTCAGGTAATTGTCGTGGTAATTAAATCTTACAAATCTATCTTTTGTTCAATACTTGATATTTCTTTTTTCAAAGATAAATCAATCAATCAAATATATTTCGCTTCTATGATGTATACAACTGATTTCATAATTTAGATAATAATATAAATATTTCTTAGCGAGGTAATGCACTAATAAAAAAACAGTGGACACCTAGATGAACGATAGGTATTTTAAGATTTCTATGAGACATATCAATAAATGAAACAAATAAATCAGTATAGTAAATGACAAAAATTTGACAAAAAAGGGGAATGTTCGGACACCTGTTAGTACAATATTTAATTGTTATTTAGTAAAATATATTGAATGTCTGTGAAATTAAAATAGAATTTTGAATTTTAATACAATTTTTAAAAAGTTAGATTTTAATTTTGATAGCCTAATATTTCTTTTACTAGTGGTTTAACTAGTGGGTTTACTAGTGGTGGTTCACTACATGTTAACACATAAGTGATAAACTGGTTATAAAAAAATATAA
The DNA here is from genome assembly GCA_035046665.1 of Euphysa ruthae. NCBI lineage: Eukaryota > Metazoa > Cnidaria > Hydrozoa > Anthoathecata > Corymorphidae > Euphysa > Euphysa ruthae. The sequence goes on along the minus strand of JAUZNK010022434.1, from coordinate 30,566 downwards.
ATTACATTTCAGGTTGCAAAACATTAAAAGAAAACAGAGAAAAACTTACTTAATAACGGACCAATTACAAATTCTTCTGTTATAGTAGGTTTAAATGTAGACGAGAATTGGTCTTGTTTGGAAGATATGGTATCAAGTTCAGTGGTTAAAGAAAAATTCTCTGTTGTAGAGGCTTGTTGAGTTGTTTCAACCTTGGAAACTTCTTCAGTTGTTAGTTTTGGTTGAGTTGAAGTTGGCAATGGTTTCGGGGATGGGATAACTTCATCAGCAAATTTACATTTTCCAAAAGCCGAAACTAAATGCATACCATCATCACCCTCATATCTACCAAAATTTCCAAATCCTGTGGCTTTTTTCATTGTTAATAAATTTTCCATATAATCATCACTTTCTTTCGCAAGTCTAAAGGTATTGAGCATTATGTTTGGTAAATCATCCTAGATACATTACCTGGTATCTAAGTATACAGCATGATACCTATGTATATCATTCGATACCTACGATAACACTCAGTAGTTAAATTTGTTTTATAAAATTGCCGTAACTCCAAGTAAATACCTTTGTGAAGTAATTTCTGTGCAACAAGAGTTAAACTTTTAAAAAAGTGAAATTAAAATTGAGCCTAACTGTTTTATAAGTTACAAAAATATTTTCAGCCAAAATTTTTTCAGTTATAAAAATTTTCACGGATATTTTTGGCAGCCACATGAAGTTTACGACATTCTAAAGCTATCATACCTGCTTTTAAAATTGAAATTTTAGTTTTAAGTAATTTAAGTGTAACGTGTTCATTACATAAAGCAGGCTGGCTCGGTTGCCAGGCTGAGTTTTGTATACTGATTGGTTAAAATTCATATTAAACCAATCAGAATGGAAATATCAATCCAGCATCTGAGCTAGCCTGCTTAATGTAATCAATACATAAGAGAAACATAGCCATTATTTGATCCTGAAACAAAACATAAACAACTTTTTTCTACAAACCTATTAGAATCTCAAACATGCATATTATAGAGGTTTGCTTTGACTTTGTAGTGCTATATAGACAAAAATATTTTTCATGGAGCTGCTTTCTTGCAAGTGTAAAAAGAAAATGCACTGGATGTGATTGCTCTTGTACTGACAAAGGATTATCATGCATAAATGCTTATAAACTTAAAGATTGTGACAATATGGAAGCTAATAGCAACAGTGATGATGGTAATAATTCTATCATACATATTCTAGCGAATCGAATTTTGATAAAGACAATTTTAAAACAGTTTTTGTAAAATGTTTTTGGCAATAAAACCTATTTTGTAGAAAATGATCGCATTTTGATGTTTAATTCAAAGGTAAAATTTTTTTAGTACCAGGTTCGAATTCTCCACCTAAAAAAATAGCGTATGTACCAATTTTCATGTTGTTATGCATTTTTTTCAAATATGACCATGTTTGGGGATGTGCTTTGATGACCTTTAACAGGCCTTGTCATGAATGGCGTACGCCCCTACATTTATTTGTTTATTTGTGTATCCAATCATATTATATTGTTTTACATATAATCCCAAAGATAACTATGATTTCGGAGAACTGAATTATTGAAGTAAAACTCATTACGCTTTTAGAATCAGATCATTTAAGTGATCTCAATGATATACAAAATATTTGAACCTATAGCAACACTGATGCTTTGTGATAAAAAAAAAGTAAAAATATAAATATTTAATCGATTTACCAATTTTTAGTAACAAAACGTTATTTAAAACATTAATATTTAACTAAGCCTTATAAGAGGCCACACGCCTGTACTTTGAAAGTCTCAAAAATAAATTTTATATTTTACAAAAATACAAAAATACCTTTAAATTTCTATTGTAATAAATTTGTAAAAATAGGTTTTTAAATCTTATTGAGATGCATGTTTTTTGTTGTTTAATGTATTGTTATGGGTAAGATAAATGTATTTTTACTTTTCTTAAAGAATATTGTAACTTATAGATTGATAAAAAATCAAAACAATTTTTTGATTCAGTAAAAAAGCTAAAATAAAATTATATTTGAGCCGTATATATGCCCCTCCAATTTATAGTGATATATTTTAGTATAATCATTACAAGAAGACACTCCACAAAAGATTAACTTACATAACCACTAGTATAAAAAGTAAGGGGGTGATTAATATGATAAAATAATAGCATTTAACTATGTCAAATAATTATTATGACACCCTAACCGCTTAATGATTAAATAGTTTGAGTTTAACTTATAATTATGCATATTTAATGCGTATCCAAGGTAACGAGACAGGTATACCACAAATATAAAATAATCTGCAGATTAAAAACGATGTATTTACAAGAAAGAAAAGATTCACTGAAACAATTAATTCTACAAAAGACGCTACTAATAAAGTGTGGGTAAAGTATGAATAAAAGAATAAAGTGCGCTATATCAATAAACTGATAATCAAGCAGTTGGAACAAAGAAAAATTTACTAACATAAAATTTATTGTTTGCTTATGACAAATTTTAAACATCATGGGATTTTAATCGGTGAATTCTTGTTAAGGGGGAAGAAAAAAGTCCTGTTATTAATAGGAAAAAAAGTATCTGTGAATGAATTTTTATATATTTAAATAATCTCTGCAAAGGATTATTCAAAAAAAAAGAAGAAAAAAAGGATTTTGGAACGATGAATTGTCAAACTCTTTCAATAAAGACAAAGATAAACTTTAAGATACAAACTAATCGGGTGAAGAAAAAACTTTATCAACGTAAAGAAATAAAAAAAACAAACTCAGAAAGTAAAAGCATAACTTTAAAAAATTGACTCGCTATTTTAATCGATTATATATAATCGCTAATTCGATCCTGATAAACGTCACGCTTCGCTAACAACAACCGATAGTTGGGTGTAATGAAAAAATTAGAACATTAAACGACAATTAGTACATTCATTTCGACACTTGAAACAATTAAAAAAAAACCAAAACATAACATTTTAGGTGTACGAAGGGAGTAGGACCGTATATATGTTCTACTTTACTGGTGTACGATGTTTGTCATAGGCTGTTTAAAAATAAGGCGTACGGAGTCTCATACGCCAGATTTTCACAAGGCTTGTTTAATATAGAGGTCAAATTTATATGTTTTATTCACTTATTGAGTATCAGAATCATGATCTACTCAAGGAATATAGCTTATCTACCAATTTTCATGCCCATACGACTTTTTTTCTATAATGAAAAAATTTAAATGACCCAATCTCATGGTCAAAGTGTGAAATAATGATTTAAAAATAACACCTCATACCTATCAAATCTTTCCTTTACTGCACTTAAAGATTCATCAGAAATGCTTCCTGTAGGTAATAATCCTTTCTCAATCTGTGTCATCTTCGTTGTAAGTACTTTCACTCTGTTTAAGGTGTTTTGAACACACTGGTCACACTCTATACAAGTGTTATTTTCTATTATATGTCCTGGTGGACATAATGTACACTTTTTATTATCTACACCACAATCACAGCTTCCTGTATTGACATCACAGAAAGCACCGTTTGGACATTTGCATTCTAAAGAAAATTACTTTCACTTGCTGGTATCTAACTTAAATGAGATCAGCTTGATTTCTTGTTTTTCAAACAGCACAATAAGTTAGTTAATGGCATTTTAAAACAATCTAAATATTTACATCTACATTTAAGTCTCCCTTAAATGTATTTATAAATTTAACATTTATTGAATAAGCCATCATCAGGCATCATTATTAGATATAAAGGTTTGCTGAATGAGCTAAGCAATGTTTAATATTTGAAGCAGAACTCAATGTTTTTATACTTGATTTAATATAAAAAAAAAATTGTAACATACTGTTAGGGAATGCACTTTCAAAAATTTTGTGTTAAAATTTTGTGTACTCAAGGTACATGGATGAGTTGAGTGATGCCGTGGACCAAAAATAAAGCAGTCTTCTGCTCACCATGAGGAATCATATATAAACGCAATTAATTATTAAATCAAAGCAGTTAAATATTTAAAACACATAATTTCTGCATTTCATATTTAATAATTTTTGGGAATTTTAATGCTATTGATGAGGTAAAATTTAAAAAAAATGTTAACCCCTTGTCTAGTAAGAAATTTTAACCAACCCCCTAGATCAGTTCCAGGTGGGAAATGTTAAGCTTGTGGTAAGGTTCAGTGGGGATTGTTTACTGCCTAATTAAATTCAGAAAGGAATATAAACCTCTTAATCAAGTTCAGTAGAAAATGACTATCCTTTGATTTTTAATGTGTTTAACCAGGTTTTAATTTCATAGCTAAAAGATTTATTTAAAAATAAATTTAGATTATCAGACTTACATACATTCTGCTTGACTTTAATGGCTATTACCAGATTATTTTTAAGTTGATAATTACGGACCTATAGGGCAACATGAGAAATACCGAAAGTTTCCAAGTTTCCTTTAGAAAATATTACAATTTCAAATAAAAAGATAGAAAATAAAAAGAAAAATATGTTGATATCCTTTGGAAAGACGTAATGAAAATACTTACTCTGACAACCATTGGGTTGGTATCCAAAATATCCTAACATGCACCAGTCACATTTGCGCCCATGCACTGTTGGTTTACATTGGCATACCCCTGTTTTTGTGTCACATTGCTCACTCACTGAAGCTGGACTACAGCCACAATCTTCACACCCTTGACATGAATGAAAATTCCAAGTATTTACCTAAATTAACAATAACTAACTTAGAATAATTAGAAAATTTTTGCTTCACTATTCAGGTTATGCATACTTTTTTTTCAATCCATTTTATCTTTAATAGTAGTCTTACTTACTTTACTCACTTATTCATATATAGCTATAATACCTCTTTAACCCTTTCACTTTCTGTCATCCGAACTTTTAATATCATACTTAAAATCATACTTAAAAGAAAAATCTCAAAATATCTACAAAATGTGTTTTTATATTATATTTTTAGTAGATTGCAATTCGCAGAACTTAAATATTCACCAAACTATAAAATCTCCTTGATACCAGTTTGTTTTGAAGACATCTTGATTTAATTTTCAGTTTGGAAATTACTACATGAAAAGAAAAGAGGAAGATCTCCGTAAATTTTTTATTGATGGAGAGGGAGTCAGACTCTGAAAAGAAAAATATTTTTACTTCTGATGATGATGATTATATTTGCTCTGCTCCAACTTGTAAATTAAGTAAATTAAGACATCCTCCCGGTTTTAATGTTAGTAAATGGGGATATTGAGTTTATAGACAATGTTCTCCCATTACAAAAATTGACAGCCTTACTAGGATTTGATGTTTAAATGCTTGAAAATCTAACTAAGTTGGATATTTTCGATCTTTCTTTAAACGTCTATGCTTGTGGTTTTTTTTGTATTTGATCCTATTACCTGGAACAATCGTTTAATTTATTTGTATTCAATTCATGCTAAAGTTACTCTTACTTTTTAAAACTTATTTTTATTTTAAGTTGACCAAGCAATTACGTTAAGAACAAAATCCTGTACCGGTTACTGCGGTTACGGTTACTAAATTTTTTTCTTCAGTTCTTGGGATGCATATGTATGACATAGAACTAGCTTTTCTACATTTTTCCACATTTAAATTTTATTCCAGTAGAGTAATAAAATAATATAAAAACTCAAAAATAAAATTTTTCTGTCATCAAACCTTATATAGAGGAAGATGACTAACAAACCTTGCATTTATTACATTGATCACCAATTACGTTTTTTTTACAAAAACACTGTCCCGTCGCGTTATTACATGGAGAGTAAGCTTTCGATCCACATGTGTTACAATCACAATCTTTGCACTTTCCATTTATAGCATCGCCATAGAAACCAGGTCGGCATTTTTCACATTTAATGCCATCAGTATTATTTAAACATTTAAAGCAAGCACCAGTCAATGAATCACAATTACCTAAAAAACAAGGGCCAGTGACTAAAAAATCTCTAGAACACCAAAGTTTTTTTCAAATACAAAGGAATAGAGAGAATAAATCAAAAATTTGTGATTTTCGTCACAAATTTGACCTATCACAATGAGGCCCTTGTCAAAATATCACTTTCAAAATTACATGCACCAAATATATCAAAAAACTGAAAAATACAAAACTTTAGATGAATTAGAGCCTGATTTCTTATAAATGCCATTTTTAGATTGATTTTGTAATTTTATAGGAGCTTTCAAAATATAACCAATATAACCAAGAATAACGTTTCTAACGGCATACAAGTTTTGGCAAGCTTTACATGTATCGCAAGAGAGTGTAAAACATGCAATGTTGCGTTGTGTATTGACAACTGCTTTGAGATATACCACACTTACAAACATTAAGCTGAAAATTACATTGAGATGTTTTTGAATAAATAATATACTGTTATATTTTTATAACTTACTTAATTTGTTTTCATTGACTTAAAAACTGTAGAAAGATCTAAAATGTATGAAATATTTCTTCAGAACATTAACATGTCTGTCAAACTTTATTTATCATTTATTGTAATTTCTCATAATTTAAGTGAAAATGAGAAGGATATAATAATTAAAATCTTGGAATATAAAGTTTTTCTTCAAAAAAAAAAAAAAAAGTCTCATAAGTGCTTCGACTTATACTACTGCATTCTGAAAAACCGGTCCACATTACAAGGGTTAATATTTTGGTGGTTAACACTTGGGCGGTTACCTATTATAATATAAAATAGTAGTCCCAGTGACCATTACAAGGCATTTTAAAACACTTCTAGGACATAATTCATCACATGTCTTTTATGTTTTCCCTTATCAAGATTTTTTCTCAACAGTTGATTAAAAACCTTGGATATTTACTTTGGTAAATATACTAACATGAAAATGACTTAGAATAACACAAGTATGCCAGTGCAGAACACAGAATTTTTTAGCCCTAAATAATCATTATAAAAGTTTCAATTTAAATTTTCAGTTTGTTATAAAAAATCTTTGTTTCAAATAAATTTCCTAAAACCGCTGTTTAACTTGAATCGGAAAACTTTTTGATTCAAGATAAAAAATTTTACAAAAATATTATTTTGAATAAAAAAGAAATAGATAAGGGAAAGGTTTCTTGACAATAATTTTTTTTCAATTAGATCTTTTTTATGGCTACTTAAATTGATACTAGATTGTTGAATTGTATGACATATCTTTAATCTTTGATTTATAGTTTAATTAGTTAGTTCTAATTATTAAACTGTTTTAGCTTGTGATTAAACTGTTTTAGAGAGATTAGCCTGTGATAGGCAAACAAATTGAAAGATAAACAAAAGTGAATCTATGTACTCTCTCTTGGAGAATATATTTAATAAAAAAAATTATAAATTCTAAAAAAATAATTTAATAGAAATTCTTTTGTGGTTGCTATAATATTCAAAAAAATAACCTAAACAAATAACTAGAAACTATAAAATCAAAAATACCTTTCAACCCAGAATCAATGTTTCCATTGCAAGAACATGCTTTACAAGAATCTCCAACTTTAGGGTTGCCATAATAACCATCTGCACATTCTTCACATTTGTCACCGGAATAACCTTGCTGACATTTACAAACCACCTCAGACGTGTTAAAGTTTAATTTGCAAGAGTCAGCAAAATTGTCTGTAAAGTTAGTTCCAGGGCATGGACAACGTAAACATTTTTCACCGTAGTATCCTGGCAAACATTTCTCACAATGATCACCTATAAGTTTGAAATTTACTTTGAATACGTTTATCAGCAGTTTTCTGTAAGCCAAAAGAAAAATCCCCATGGCTGTAAGAATCTGGGGAAATCATCCCTAAAGAGATAACTGTGGGTGCAAAGAGACTTAAGCTTTTTCATTTGACATACTATAATATTAATAAAAGTTAATAAATTTTAAAAATTTGACCAATATTTAAAAGAAAAAAAATTCAGCAAATGATTGAAAAATTCTAAATGGTTACAAAATATAATTTGGTTGTGTTGGGTCAAATTACCATTTTTACTTATCTAAAGATTATTTCCTAAGAATGATTGAGGGCTCATTGGAAGCTGGTGAAAAATTAAAAAAAATAATAAAATAACAAAATTCCAGCAGTCTGAAGTTGAATTACCTTATTTGTGCACATCGGGCCTATCAAATCCTGCCAAAATAAACTATCATGATAAGTTGAATTACCTTATTTGTGCACATCGGGCACTATCATGATAATGCAAAAATTTCACTAGCAACTAAAAGCTGGTCAACAAAACAATGGGTAACCAACAGGATATAACTATCAACTATCTACGTCTTACTAAAGTAATTAGAAAAACAATGAGAAGGAAACGGCACTGAAACTTGTTGGAGAATCTGAGAATGAGGACATGCACTAAACGTGAATAAACCAATCAATTGTTAATAAACAGCTGTTTTGGTTTGAGGTTATCCAGTAAAACTGGATTCTTAAAACAAGTTTTGCCAGGTTAAAAGATTTGTTTCAAATACTAAATTACTTATTAGTACTCTACAGAGTGTATCCAAAATTCTCTGCATACTTCATCAATAAGCATGTATATGTTTGTGAGTTTTAATTATATTGAACTCTTGTAGATATTAGAAGAGGATATATACGAATTTTAAAGATTTTGCTAGATCAAAGCGAATATTTGATTGCTTCATGGTTAAGGGGTAAATTAATATATTTCTAACATTATTGTTTTGTTGAGAGTATGCAGCACAAAAACCAAAGTCAGACAAATAAAAGAAATTAAGAATAATTCTTGTCAAAATTACATAGGCATTTTTAGTTTAAACACAGAGTAAACACATGGCTGGGATTTATACTACCAATACTGAAATGATTACATAAAAGTCTAACACCAGTGGTCATTACAAAAATGCTTACCAAATGTATTTCCAGAACAGTTTTTGCATGAACCTGTTTCTGAATCACATATTAAGCTTTTTCCCATACATTCACATTTTCCACAGGAGCCATCTTCTTGTACTGTAAATTCTTTTGCACATTTGGTACAATGAGGTCCAGTATATTCTTCAGGACATAGACATTCTTCAATGCCAAATAATAAGTCACCAATAGCATTCGAAGAATCAAGTGTTACATTCCATATAGCTGTTTTAGTCATGAAAGGGTCATGGTATGTACGAATATGTAAAGCAGTGATCTTAGATAGAACTTTTAGGAGCATTTCTCGTGTTACTGCTTTACCATCACTCATCACCCAGCCTTTCTGTAATAATATTAATAAAAAAGAAATGTAGAAATTGTTTGCTTGACGTCAGTTTGATAACTTTTTGTTTTCTTTTTAAAATTCTTTAATGGCAGCCAAGTTGGTATGGTATATCTTCATCATATTTTTATATCTGGGCTATTTATCAGTAATCTCCAAATATTTGCATAAATAACAATAACACTTCTGATTTAAAAAAATTATATTACCTTACCAGTGCTGTATCCACAGGTTTTTTAAGGACAGTGATTTTGAAGCCGTGTTGACATAACTAAATTTATTTGCGCGAGACAAATGAAAGAACTAACCGAATGTCGATTGTAATAAAAATACTTTTTTTGTATTTTAAAAACTACAAACGTCTTCAAATGTATTGATTTTTTATTCAGACATGTATACTTTAAGTGACATTTAGTGAAGAAATAATTTACATCTTGTTAATAGATTTGACATCTTTGTAAATGTCGTTGTATAAAATAAATATAAAAGTAGCGGGAATATATATAAACTAAAAAACACGATGTTTGATGATGTGATATGTGATTACTAGTAACATGCACCTTTTATCTGGGACAAAGAACTTAACCGTGAGTTCAAAGAAGCATGCCTAGTTGTTTGTTTTGTTAGTGTTACACAGGCTAGTGAAACTCATGGTTATAAACAAAGACGGCAGTTTTTTCCACACAACATCGCATGCGACTTGTTAAATGTTATTTCTTGCTAAAGGCACCCAAATATTTACTCATTGCTTTAATGTTGAACAACTGCACTGTACCGTATTTTGTTAAAGAACCTAATTTTTTGTAAAAATCTCCTGATCTTGAAAGAGTTAAGAGTTCAATAATGAAAATAAAAACATTCTTTTGTTATATTTATTGTTCAAGCATCCATTTGAGTTCATCACTATTTTTGTTTACAAAAGACTGTTTGGTAATTGCCAAAACTTGAAGAATAGAAAAGTTCAGGCCCTGATAAAATATTCAAAATAGAAAAAAGGATAGAAAAAAGTTGAAAAACAATATTTTTAAAACCAGAATATTATTAAGAAGAATCAAAAATGTCATTTTTTGGACCCAATTTGATTCTGAGAAAGAATTTTCGACAAGAGGCCATGCCAGTGGAAGTTATTTTCTATCAGTCTCTGATCTTATTAAAAAAAAAAAAAAAAAAAAAAAAAAAAAAAAAAAAAAAAAAAAAAAAAAAAAAACAGGCTTTGAGATAAATGACTTTTTCTCTAAATCTAAAACAATCTCTTTACTTTATGATGCCATAATTTCAAGCAAGTGGCATTAATCATGAAAATCATTCATTTGTAATATTTAAAATTGCAAAATTTGAGAATTAGTTTAAACACAAAGATTTTTCACAGAACTTGGAATGATAGTGAACATTGATATTAAAAAACAATAAAATACCTCCAAAATAACAAACGAGAATTTGTTTTCATCGATATGAAATCTTGGCGTGGCTTGGTTGGACTTGATCGTAATTTTGTTGCTCTGCAATGTATAAAATCATAGAATTGAGTAAAATTATTACCGTCTATTGACTCAGATCATAGCTATGGCAAATAAACTTCTTGGGAGAAGAAGCTGTTACTATCGACTGATTAACTATGTAACAAATTGCAAATCTTATCTCAAAAGAATAAAAACTATTTATTCCATTCTTGTTAAAAACTATAAATATAATTTGACCAAAAAGAAGTTATAATTATATGAAATTATAAAACAATTATTATTATTTTTATAACAAATTATAAATTTGGCCAAAAATCTTTATATGTTTTCAAGCTATGACCACTTTAAGATAATCATTTAAAGGTTTTCACATTCTAAAATAATTTGACAGCCTCTGATATTGTGAAAGTATAATATGTTTGTATAGTTTGTCAATGAACCATAAAAACCTAAGTATGATAATAATACCTTTTTTTTCCTCAATCAGGAAGATACATACAATTTTTAATGTCAATAAAAAAAGAATTCTTCAATAGCTTTTTAAACTCTATTAAAGTCAATTTTTATTAATTCATTAATTGCTCATTTTCAGATGTGATAATTAAGCAATAGCAAAAATAATTCTCTCCCAATGAACAAAAAAATCAAATTTTATCTCGTATTTATTCCTCTTTATCAAAAATACAATAGCCAAATGACCTAAAGAAAAGCTGTTTCTGATAAAGTAAGCAATTGCAAATAAAACAGTTACCTCTAAGTAGACATCAGCTACTTCATTGAGTGGTTGTTTGTCAAGACTTGATACTTCATACATGAAATGATAACTTATTGTGCCACCATATGATTCAGCCTATGAAAAAAAATATAATTCAAAGATAATTAGGGAAAAATCCTTATACATGACTAAAACAACTTTTTCTAGTGAGAATTTTATCAGGTAACATCTAAATTTTATTCAGTATAATAAAGTTAAGCACAGTTTTGTCAAAACATTATGGATATAAATATTTTGACATTTTTTGAGATGGTCGTTTCTCAGTGTTAACCAATCTAAAAACAAAAATGACATACATGATCTCCTAAAAATGCTTTAGGTGCAACCCAAAATAGATTATTTGTTTGATCATTTATCAGGATTGAAACGTCTGTTTCAAACCTGTCCTTTCCAACTCGTACCACATCCAAATTGTTTAATGAGAGTGTCCATGGATCATCATCAGTAACAACTGTGCTTCTGAAATTTAGAAAAATCAATATATTTCAGTTATGCCACTGTATGTTGTAATAATTTCTCTAAAATAACTTCTGAGCCATTTTTCAAATTCCGAAATAAATGTTATTTAAGAATAATATAAAGGATGAAACTAGACTATTATAAAGTCCCGGGAAACATAGAAACAATGCAAAATGAATTAGCTTTAAAATAGCTAAATAAACTCTAATCATTATTATCATTATTTTAAAATCTTGATACAGGATGTAAAAAGTCAGCAAAATAAAATGCAATGCTGCTATTAATGTCTGTCCTGTTAAATAATATATCTCAGTAAAATTAAGATAAAAATTTATTTATTTAAAATGTTCACTTAAAATCTTTTTAAAATGTTGAAAATTAATTTCTTTCTTAATTAACGTTGGAAGCTTGTTGTACAGTTTTGCACCACTAAAACAGAAAGAGTTTTTAGTAATACCGAGTTTAACCTTTGGCAGTTTTAATGAAAAGTTTTTGTTTCGTGTTTTGTTTTTTAAAAATTAGTGTTGAAAATTTGAACATGTGGTGGAATCATCGTCTTATAAATCTTATGAGCAACGTTTGAATCCAAACTGTTTTTTTTTTAAAAAGCCTATATCCGGAATTCACTTTTTTGTACACTTGAGTAGCTCGTTTTCATCGAAATACTTAGATAGTCTCTCAAGATTTTCATTTAACTTTTTCTCTATAACAACGAAACCACTATCTGAAAAATATAGCACGGTATACGGTATAGCAACTTTGAATATCTCAGATGGTCGTATAAATCATTGAGAAACAAAATAAAAAGCAGTGGACCTAAAATGGATCCCTGAGATACACCAGAGAATAAACATGCTTCATTTGACAAAATACCTTGATACCTTGAACTAACTGGTTCGTGCAAACAAATAACTTATAAACCACTCTAGCTCATCACCTTGAATACCATAAGAATATAGTTTATTTATTACCATACTGTACTTATCGTATCAAATGCTTTGGAAAGGTCAATTAAGACTGCACCAGTTAACTTTCCTGAATGATGTCATCAACTAGTAATGTTGCAGCGAGCTTTGTAGAGCGTTTTGTTTGATATCCAAATTGCCAATTATTCAACAACGATTTTTCTTCTATGTATATCTCATATGTTGGTTATGTTCTGCTTTCTCCAATATCTTTGAAACAATAGGCAAAATGGATATTGGTCAAAAGTTTTCGTGATTTTCGAACGTACCTGATTTATGAACAGGTACTGCCTTCACTTGTTTCCAGACAATGGGAACTGACTGCATTGATATTGAAAGATTTATCAGATAAGTTATCGATTTTTGGCTCAGAAATTAAGTAGTCATAACTCTGAATATAAATAATAAAACATGTATAAATGGAAAAACCTTTGACCACTGAGTTAAATAGAAGGTCATACAGACAAGTTCGAAAACCCGGAGTCCTGGTGTGGGTATATGATCAATTAAATAATTCTATCATTAATGTATATTTTCAAATATATTTATAAGTTTCATCATATAACATTCACAAAGTTAACAGTAATCTCAGATACCTGAAATATCCAGATAAGTTACATTCTTGTAGCCTGTATAAATGAATTATAGTCATGGCGGGTAAAATTTACGCAAACATAAGAATCATGATATGTCCTTGATGCCAGTTTTGAGTTATGGATATTATAATTCATCTTTACGTTGTTAAACTTTTAAAAAACAGTTTGGAAGTGGTGTTTCATATGATTGAGACAAAAGATAAAACTGGTACCATTTTCTAGCTGATTATAAGCTTTTGTGGTTCTGTATGAACTTTTAAATATCTTTTAGTCGCGTTCCTTTGAAAATCGACTAGATATCCTATTTTGTTACTTTGATGGATATCTTTTAGTATCGTAAACATGGGAAATGCCATCTTCATCACATGGCACCCAAGCTTACTATGCAAATTATAACTGCCATAACGTGTCAGGCAAAAATTATGCAAACATTTGAAATAATTTATAAAATCTTAAATGGTTATCTTGCATACTTTAAAAATATTTATTGTAGGCAATATTATCAAAAGTATATTATAGTTTTATATTCTACTTATCATTCACAAAATCAGCAGGAAAATTGGCGCTTTATCTTGTTATAAGATAACAGTACTCTTAACGAGATATCTCAATTGTTTCTTCTGCAAAAGTGCAAATAAGTAGGTATGGTATAGTTTAAGAAATTTTCAATTAGTCATGTAGTGGGGGAATATCAGGATGAGCATAGTGTTAGTTATTAGTTGCAAAATGCCATTATGTACATTTCCACAATGGGTGCTCGTACTATTTAAAGCTCCCATCTGAGCTACGGAAAACATGTCTAGGCCAGACGAACTTCCAAGTATATTTTGTCACGGTCACAAACAAAACCCTGTAGGTGTCTTGACATTTAATAAATGCTAACTTTGGGGCTCAATTAAAACTCCTCTTGGTTTTTACTTGTGTAGCATACAATGCTGAAACCAACATACCAACTCACAAAAAGGTGGGGAGAAGATGAAATGAGGAAAAAAATTGGCATGGTCCGAAGTGGTAGTTCTATTTGAAGTACTGCGAAATAATATGGCATGTCGGAAGGATCAGGGATCGACTGCGAAAGATTGCTACTGGCAAAAAACTGGTTGTTGGTTCAGGTAGAAGGCGGACTTTGGATGCCGCCAGGTAAACACTCCTAGCAAAATGTATTGGTAGATGTGCAGAGTTGGGGTCAGTCCCTCTAAAGAATATATCAGGGATCATGCGAAGGACTATGTCACAGTAAACATCATTAAAAATCCCCTCACAGACAATCGCCCAAGAAAGGACTGGATGACTGCCTTAACATAATTCATTGTCATTAAAAAAGCCAATACGATTAGTTCTGCGTAGAAAAGTGCTACTGCCAACCCATTCTTTATTTATAACTTCTTTGATGTTATAGAACAGATCAATACCGAAAAATAATCTAAGTGCAGAACAGGTTTGGAAATGAGATGAGAGTGGCTTCTCCAGCAATCCTCAAAAGTGTAAGGTTGTTAGTGTGAAAGAGGAAGTCGCATATAAGGTGACTTGTGAAGCAGGTTGCAAAAATACCACACGCTAACAGTATGTAGCACCACTGGTCAAGTTCTTAACCCCTGGTTATACTTACTGGGAAAAACTTGCAGTCTACATGGAAGGGTGCGACAGTTTTACCAGGTACATTTTATGCATCTCAGACAGTGGCTGGATGACCACAGAGATATTTACCGAGTGGTTTTCTTTGTTCATCAAGCCGATTACTGTCAGATCAATTCTTCTTATTTTTGACGGGTACCATACCCATTGGTGCTGGATTCTATGCCACATGGATATGACCTGTGGATAAGAGTAAATTCCTAAAGGAGCGATTAGATGGGAGGTTGCTTAAAAGATACGAAGCATGGGTTAAGCTTGGAACGCCAAATGTGATGGAAGGTTTGGCTCGAGCAGTGGAAACACCAACAAAATTACTTCCAGAACCTGTCATTCCAGTAGACATTCCAAATGCCAATTTGAGTTTTAAGTCGCTAATACCAGAATTATTGTTTTGACATCAACATCCAGTCTCCCAAGGGTAACCGCTACAAATGCTTGTTAAAATGTGGATTGTGCTTACAAGATGTGCCTGCAACACCGGCTTGCAACACCATCTTAGAAGAATTAATTTTACAAAAAATAAAGGGTATTATAGACCAGCCCCTGACTAAAAAAAGAAAGAAGATCCATTTAAAAACAAGGCTTATAACAGACGAACAGTATTTAGCAGAAGTTAAGGCTGATGAAGAAAAACAAGATGAAATACTTAGAAAGAAAAGCAAAAAACGAGTTTGAAAAAAGATACAGAACAGAAAAAGAAGGAACGAAAAGAAGCAAAACAAATTAAAGGAGTAAAGAAAGCTCAAAATGTAAAAAAATACAGAAAACGAATAAATTGAATTTCAGTTATAATGAACCGGAGAAGAAATGGAAGTGGATATTAATGATGAAGATGAAAGACAGACGAATTGGAGGAAGAAATTGATGACGAAGAAATTCAGACTGAAACAGAATAAGAACAAGTAGAGGAATCAGGTGATGAAGTTGAGGAAGAAAGGTTAAAAATTCTGTGGAAGAAATTAATTCCCCCAATAAAGAAGAAAATGTATGTTTGATATGGTATATGAAATTGTGAAAAAAAAAACTTTAACATCGGGAAAATTTTAAAACGTTTTTGGAAAATGTGGATGGCATTGTTACTGGGATCGAAGTTGATTGCCTGAAACCAAACTATGGAAACGGTGACATTTATGAGTTGTTACCAAGTCATTTAGCACCTTATTGATATCACACCTTTTTATATCATAGCAGAACTACAAGTTGAACCTCTGAAAGGAGTTAATGGAAAGTTACAATGGAAAGTAGGGAACTATGAAAAGTTATAAATATATACAGCAGTAATTAAATTGGGGAGAATAGGACTTTTGCAAAAAAAGATTAATAATTTAATATAAATTTTCATTATATAATAAATAACATGTTTCCTCTATTAATTTGAATCTCGAATACACTAAGCCACCTATTTCTATTATTGACATGCCACTTTAAAATAGTTGATTATTAATTCCCAAAAAAACTTAAAAATATGCATTCATAAGTTGTTTTTGGAATTAATATGACTGCGTGATTTTTAAAATCAAAGCGTAACTTTTATAGTTTCTCAAATGGTATAATTTATGTGCGTAAAGTATGTGCAAATTTTCAAAACAAAAGTGCATAAATTTTCATCAATTTGGCTGGGAAAAAATACGTATTCACTTGATAGAAAGTTGGTAGTGTATTCGATACAAAAACATTGCGGACCTAGTAGGCAGCAACAACAATGTAAAGAAACAGCAGGATTTGAAGCACATCTGAGTTACTTTCATAATATGAAGCAAAGTTTCATGAAATTGCGTAAATTTAACTGGCCGTGACATATTTTTAGTTTTAAAAGTTTTTCAAAATGTAAAATATAAAAAAAAGGTAAACGATAAAAGGAAATTTCAATGTACTTGCCATACATAGTTATGTCACAGTTAACAAAAGAGAGGAGTCACTTTTTCCAAAATAGAAATGTTCGAGCATAACTGAACAAGACTATATTAATAGGCTAGGGAAAAACTGTTACCTATATAATTGAGCCTCTTTGCACTGCGTTGTATGACCAGAGCACCAACATTTTAGGCACAATTGATTTCCCTCTTCAGAATCTGTTTTAAAAAATCCTTTTTGACATTCATCACAACGAACACCGACGACAGCATCCTGTTAGTTAAAAGTTAGAAAAATGTAAAACATTTAGTATTTTGTAGATATTATAAGAAAATGGCTTTTGTTTGCAATGGACACAACTTCAAACAAAGGAGAAAAATTTTTCTATTAAAAAAAATGATTTGCCTACAATTTATTGCTTTCAAATTGGCTGACATACCAAAATAATATTTTTAACACCACTAAAAATTTCAAGAAAATCAAAAAAATGTCGTTTTAGAACAAAATTTGACAAGTTTTATTGACACAGCTTCATGAACAACAGTTTTTAAAAGGTGTTGTATGTAAGAAATATTCCTTTATCCCTTAAAGCACTGATAGCAATAACCATCAATTTCCAAAAAGAGTTGAAACTTTTATTTAAATATGTGTTTGACATGGAGTATTTAGCCAACAATTATGACTTACTGATTTCTGAAAAAAAAAAACATGGTTGAAGAAGGTTCTTATCCAAATTCTAGCGACTTTAATTCTTATTAAAATGATTCTGAGCCTTACATCAATGGAGTAAATAATCTGCTTTACAAGTCGGTGATAAGAAAGCTAAATCTTCTGAATTCTCTTCAGGAGATAAAATTAGTGATGTGCATATCAATAGTGCTAGTGTAGATAAATTAAGAAATGACATTGATAATAATGTCACCGAGCCTGTTACAAAAATAGCTAAAAAGCCCACATGTTATTCCCTCCTGGTTATAAAATGAGGAAAAGAATTAATAAATCAAACTTTTTTGAAATCTTGAGGACTAGATTTACAGAAATTAATTTTTAGTGATGAAAAAATTCATGATAT
This sequence comes from Euphysa ruthae, assembly GCA_035046665.1. NCBI lineage: Eukaryota > Metazoa > Cnidaria > Hydrozoa > Anthoathecata > Corymorphidae > Euphysa > Euphysa ruthae. The sequence goes on along the minus strand of JAUZNK010022434.1, from coordinate 12,511 downwards.
TATGCACCAAATGAATATGTTTACCTCCGATTTTCTGTAAGAATACACTATTTTACAAATTTTTTTAAAGAATATTGTGTGCAAATGATTAAAAAAAGGTTTGAAAATAGTGGCTAATTAAACAATGAAAAAATTGAATGAAATCCAGAAAACTTAACTCGCAGACAAAGCCAATAGCCATGCATATGTACCATACATACTTGGTTAGTGCTGGTGAAAATAAAAGCTTAATGCGATAACAATGGCAAACAATGTAATGGTGGAAAAAAGAATTTTTAAAGACTAACGAATAAGGTAATACATATTCTGTATGAATGTTCAAAATCAACATATATTCAAGCTAAAATAATATGTCAAAAATTGTCCGCCACAAAATCATATTAGCAAAAAAAGCATTTTCTTAGAGAAAACTGAATTTGAAAGATTAATTGGACGCAATTTCACCAAAAATATAAATCCAACAGGCAAGCCAATGTTTCAATGTTGCAAAGTTTGTACTGTAGCTAAAAAATGCCTCAATAAAAGAAATGAGATTATACAAAGATGAACATTGTCATGAGAACATGTATGTAACATTATACTGGTGTTTTGGTGTTTTGGTGTTTTACTTTAAAATAAATCTAAAGTAAAGTTAAATTATTCAGTTAGTTGTCATATTTGATAGATTTTTTTTTTGCATTTTTTTTTTTTTGATATCCTTACAATTATGATCTAATAACTTTTGCTTATGAAAGGTTGTGAGATTTCTTACCATTAAAGAAGCGACAAAACATTTATAAGATTGACTACCTGACAGAAACATTGCCCAGTTTTTGCATCACATTTATCACCAGTTACACCGCCTGCGTTGCAATCACATTTCGTACATTCAGGGTAATTAAAATATCCTTTCTCACATTCAGAACATTTGCGTGTTCCATAATTTTCCTTGCAATTACATTGTCCAGTCACTACATAACATATGCTACTATCGCCATTGTTTCCAATAGGGTTACAATTGCAAGGTTGACAACCGATAATAGGGTCATAACCAAAGGTACCTTTCATACAGCGGTCACAGTTTTTACCTTCAACTCCAGGTGGGCATGTACATTCACCCGTCAATGAATCACAGTTTGAACATTTACATGCTAATATGGTAATAAGAATTAATCAAAAACATGTTTTCAGCATAGCAACTCGTTGCAAAATTTTATTGATTTTAGATAACATAGAATATATATATATATATATATATTGAAAAAAAAAAAAATATAAAAATAGTATTTTATGTCAGAAATAATATGAATAACATTCAATAATATCTTTTGAGCCGGACAGATTTTTTTGAAGGTGTCAAAATAGTTCAAGCAATGCACTCTCAAATGCTGGAAATGCATGTTCTTAGTTTAACCAAACTGCAGGTATTCAATATAAATTGTGTGGGTTATAGGTAAATAAATTTTCAAATAATTTTCTTCAAAATTACCATGTGTCGTAAACTCCCTAGTAACGAAGTGATAAAAAATTTATACACATATAATGCTTAATGTTTAGTCTATATATGTAATTGAAATATTCTGGACATGTTTGAGTAATCTTACAAAATAGATATATATTTTAAGATAATCGACAGAACTTTTTTGAAAATATACCTGAATTCAGCAAAAAACAATTACGTTTATGCAAAATGGAAGATAAAAATTTCTAAACTAAGTACTTACGTTTACAATTTGGGAATCCGTAGTAACCCATTTTACATCTATTACATGTTCTGCCAATGATATTGTCTTGACAATCACATTGACCTCCTAATGGATTGCATTGCAAATTCTTAGCTCCATCAATATCGCAATCACAACTTAAAGTACCTTCATTGAAACCTGTGGTCACCATAAAAGTTCCTTGTTTACAGAAATCAGAACTTTGCTCATTGATATTGTATAAGTTTTTTGTGCATTGATCAATGAAATCTTTAGATAATCTTAAGGTTTTAACTTTGTAGAGGTTAGGGAGATCTAAGGACCCAGAGTTTTCAGGAACAAGATAAATCTTCTCCTAAAAATTTAGTGGTAAATTATTAACACTAAAGCATAACAAGAATAGCTGCAATGTTGATTCCCTTGCAAAATGATCTTTTTAGATTTTTTAAACAGATTAAACTTTGAAAGAGCAAAAAAAAATGTGAAATTATCATACAATATGGCTAAAGAAAGCATGCAGTAGAAAATTTTAAAATTATGCCTATATATGTGGGCTTTATTCCTTTTAAAATTACGCCTGTATATGTGGGCTTCATTCCTTTTAAAATTACGCCTATATATGTGGGCTTTATTCCTTTTATGGCCATTTAACTTCATAGGATAATAAAAAAAAAAGTTATTAAGATTCAATTTTAAGGACATGAAAACATAGAATTTAGTTTTAAAAATGTTGTTAAGAGCCTACTGTGAAAGAGCAGAAATATTCAGTACATACCCATATGTGATAAATGATTTCTTTTATTGTAACTTAACATCACAGGAGCTAATTTTAATTTAAAAATGAGAAATTTTATTTAAACTTATCCAAAAAATTTTCATTAAAGGCTTGTTGCTAAGGAGCAACAATTTTCCATAAATACCCATAACTAAATTAAATTTTTTCCTCAAACTTTGTTAAGCATTGTTATTAAGGACTTGTTGCTAGGGAACAAGAATTTTAAGAAAATTAAAATATATACTGGTGTATTCTTTTTTCACTTAGCATCAAATTATCATCCTTGTGGTTTTACATACTTGCGTGGGTTGAACATGGGCTAAAATTGACTTCAAAGTTATTCATCTTTGGTTAGCTCACATTATTCAATCTTAGATCTTTTTTTTATAGAATCTCTTCCTACTGACTCCAATATCATATCCTAGTCTTGCCATTCTTACTAGATGACCACACCTTTGTAGACTTCTACAGTGTATAAATTCTCTGAAATGCACACTCTTACCTTTTAAAATACTACTAGACATATGGTCATTCCAACTTACCCTACAACTCCATCTTTCATTGATACTGGTTGTGTCTCATTTTTAAAGCAAGCTCTACATTTAAATGGGAAGTGAGGTTTGGAAATTTTGCTCTTCAAAATATTGTAACATATTTTGGGCCAATAGAACCCAACATATGGCCATTTTTGTAAATAACACTGTGGTGGAGATAGAAATGTTCTGTGGCGTAAGGAACAAGAGAGCTTATTTTATGACGGTCAGATCTAAACAAACTTATGCAAACAAACTTGCTATTTTAAAACAATCATGCCATCTTGCTTAGCATTTGGATGCTCTAATAAAATTGGAAGTTCAAGTTTATGTTAATAAGAACGGTAGAAAAAGCATGTAAAGAAAATAGATCATAAATTACATAAAATATTACATTACAAAAAAGAAAAATATAAAGTTAACTTTTTTTTTGCCAGAAGTTTTATGAAATAAAGACAAAATAGTTAGGTATTCTGAATACATGTTTAGTTGTCTTAATTTGAATGAATGGTAACAATCATTGTCCTTGCTCACAAGTTAGTGAAATCTATGAAACCAATATATTGGCGACTTAATTCGGGATACTGTTCTCGTATTTTGCATACCACACACCTCTTCCTAGGGATTCGTAATAGTGTGTCAACCTAGTATTTTAGCGACAGGCAGAATATTGAAGTTTTCTGTAACGAAAAAAATGCCTGCATCTAATATTACGCAAAAGGTTCCTATTATAAATATTATTATTATTATTATTATTAATATTATAAATAGTGGTTGTAATGCCTTTATTATTTCAATGAATGTTTTGAATGAACATTTTGTGAATAATAAATTAGTGTACGTGTACTTAATTTTATTTTTTATTTTATAAAGAAACTTTTTCAACTTTTAAAACATTCTATAAAAACTGTAAAAAAATTAACATTGAAAAGAATTTTTATCTTACTTGTTCAAAAAACTGTTTTACACACAATTTTATTCAAACACAAAATAGAAAATTCTTCGTGTTCATTAATGCATTTAATAATATCTTGTAATTTCTCCCCACGTATGTTACACTCTCTGCAACATTTACATTCCTGTAACGTCATTGTAAATGCTATGTCACAATTTGTACAAGAACACCAATAGAGAATTTCTAGTCGACCTGAGCCCAGATCTGAGTCTGATGTATCAGGAGAATCATCGGTCTTTTTGCCCGTATTTCATTATCTAAATACTACGGTTCATTATTATATAAACCAGTACTTTCTTTATCATTTAAAGAGTTTCGCTACCACAAAAAAGCAAACTCTTTGAATGATTACTGCTATGACACCACTTTCATCTGCGAAAGTAATTTTTTAATAATATGAATATAAAATTCATTCGTGTTCACACATTGAGAAATCATGGCAATAATCCTTGAAAGACTATAAAACGAGATTGGAGAAATTCAGGTGGATAATTTTCATTCTAAAGGCTATTTCTTTAAATTTTTTTCTGAAAAAGCCTAGTTTTTTCCCCCTCACTTCTCCTTTAAACTCCTGATCTGGTTCTAATCATCTTTTTAAATTACTTTATGTCTTATAAACCAATATCTGTAAAACATAATTACCACAAGCAATTTTCCTGCAGAAGGCACAGTTTAATTTACCATTTCTCTAACTCTCCCTGCATTACAACATTATCAACATGTTTGCCTTACCAAGGTTGATCGCAAATTATACACTTCTAACTTAGCTGTTATTCTGCAATTGCAATAATTATTAAAGATAAACCATCTGTATAGTGTGAGTCTAATGTGATACCTTGCCTAATCTGCCTTAAAAAAAGCTAATAGCTAAAAGTAAGTAACTTAACACTGACTTTGATGTAATTCTAATCTAACAAAGAATTCTTGTTGAATTAAATGCGTCATTTATCCTAGACTTCTAGAATTCATACAAATTGTTTTAACTACACAATTTAGTCATTATTTGGCACTGAGCTTTCTCATAGAACAATATGCTATATCTATGAGTTCTCTCTCTTGGTCTAAAAATACAAACTAAAGATTCTTCTTTCTAGTTAGATACTTTTCCTGTAACTTCCTTAAAATAGAGATGGCATTAGTAGTTTCACAACCTGGTAAGAAACTTAATTGTATTTTATCTATGTCATCCTGTTGAACGACAAGCTTCTTAACGACTCCCTCAAACACTTTTAAAACCTGGTCTCTCAACTTCGAACCTCTATCTACTTTCTCAGCAATTTCTATTATCTCTGTAACAATTAACAATTGGAATAAGTTTCCAATCTGCAGCTATTACAATCTTGTTTACAACCTGGTTATAAATCTGCAATCATCTCTATTCCTGACTCTCTTGCAGCTCTAAAGCTCCCTGTACCTAACACTTCTTAGTTTATCAATAATTTCTATACAGGAAATCAGACCTTCAATTCCTTCAAACCCAGTAGATTTTTTAAAACTTTTCTTGCAGATATATTGTAAAAACGTTGATATGCAACCTTCAGTAACTCTTTTAATTTCCAACCATTTTTTTCTGCATCAGTTTTCCAGAGTCCATGCAAAATATGTAAACTGCAACTTTGTAGTCGTCATTCAAAGAATCAGTCATAATTTCTTTTTGATGGTGTATTATTGCTTTATAGAATTTTAAATTCAAAATCAGATCGTCGATCAACATTTGCAATAATTTTGAGAGACTAATGTTAGAATTAACTTTATGAAAATGCTTTAATGAATTTTCATGTCTGCCATGGGCAAAGAAAATATAACCTAAATACTGCATATCTACTTTAGAATTGTTGAAATTCCAAAATCATACATATGTAATCATTTTACAGATCTGTGTAACTTTGTTTAAGAAAGAAATTATTATGTCACGAGTTTTAAACTCGTTAATAACTAATCTACTAAGGCTACATTTTGGGATACAGTCTTTTTAAACATGATCTAACTCTTACTGTGAGCATAAACTGGAACAACTGTAATAATACTACCTTCCTTAATACTAATTTTCTTAAAAAATAATTTTCAATCAAACCCTGTTTACATTCAAAACCTTATCAACACACCTTTTAGCTAAAAATATTGACCATAATTTACAAAATAGAAAAGAAAAAAAAAAATTCATTTTAAGACAATTTCAAGAATGTCGTGAGGGGACATGGAGACGTGGCAAAGCTCCACTTGTTAGAACGATTTTATCTCATTTTGTTTTATTTTTATTGTCCATTGGGAAGAAACATTCACTAAATTTTGGAAAAAAATAAATAATGATTAACTCACGATCCAAGCATCTTTATTGTCAGGAAGTTCAAATCGTAGTTTAGCATCTCCTTCTTCAAGTATAAACGTACCCTTATTCCCAGATTGTTTTAACAATTCACGACAACCATTTAAATATGGACAATGGTATAAATTTAAATTTGCAGGTTGGCCATTGTTGTTATTTGAATAAATACTTGTGCGAACCTCATATGTTGGATGATTTGGTTGAAAGAAATGCACAATAAGATGGTAACGGCCCGCTTTTAAGTCTAAACAAAGAATTAAAGTAATTCCTGGATAGGCTTATGCTAGAAAGAAGGATTAAAGAATATTACTAATAAAACTGTACAATAGGAATGTTAGAAGTGGAGCTAAAAACCTGGTGAACGAACAGTGTGCCACATGGGATAAAAATTTGTGTCGAAATAGCTTTGGAAAATTTAATAATCAAATTTAATTTAAAAACCATAAATTGTAAAGAAATGATTATTAAATATGAAAAGAATAAAAAACTTAGAACTTAAGAATTATTTATATTACATAAATTTTGAGATTAAAAATTGATTTTTGGGTTTGTCATGTTATTAATATCTTTTAAAACCATTTTCTTTCCTCATGAAATAGACATGTATAAATATATTGTTCAAAGGACCACTCTAACACAGATGGATTTATTCACTCTTGGTTGTTATAGTTGGATTACCATTCATGCTTCAGGTATTTTCGTTCTGTATCAAGCATTTCTGGAAATTAAAGAAGTTTTTAAAGGTTTTAGTGAAAAATTATACCTGAAACTTGGAGTTATAAGTCTCAGAAATCAGCATTTTTACTGCACCCTAGCAGATATTGCAACACCATTTGTTTAACTTTATTATGAAATTAACAGCAATTCAAATAACTACTCTACTTTTTTTTGTTAAATCTCGGACCCAATAGATTTAGAGTTACTGATTTTAACGTCTACATAACTCTTCTTTTAATATTCTTGGATGTATAAATCTTATTTGCAACTGTAAAAACTCAATATATATAATATTTTAAAAACACTCATCGACAGCCTAACTGATTCGATCGTGAATCTTTAAGATTCGATGATGAATCTTTAAGATGACGATTTCATTAAAATTTCTCTTTCATGGAAATTATCTATATAATTCCAAAATTAATTTTTCCACACTTAAATGTACTATAGCTTTCTAGATAAAATTGTCTGCAAAATCAAATATTCCCTTATTATAAATTGTGCCCCTAATCACTAAATAATTTAAGTGTAAATATTTTTATGCAAGCCCTTACCAGTGATTATACGTTGTTCACGGTGAACCCAAGTGTACTTGTTACGTCTTTTTAATTTTCATGTTGTAAAAAGGCAAAAAAAATCAATATTTATTTGCAAATCTGGTTTATTCATATTATCCATTCATGAGTGAAAAAAAATTTTCAACCATGAAAAATAATAATAAACTATAAATAAAAATTTAAAATAGTAGCAAACACTCCATCTGAAGCTATGAACGAGAGTAAATTAGTTAGATTTATATTCATATGGGGATTTAAGCAGAACACTTCATTCTGATATATCAGGGTACAGAAAAACATTTATAGAAAACACTGCAAAAAAAAAAAAAAAAAAAATGGGTCTGTAAGTACTATAATGAATATGCTCCATAATTTAAAAAAATAATTCAAGAATTTAAAGATTCAGAAACTTGATGTTACCTCTAACATTCATCGTATTGGTTCCGGCCACCAAGTATTTCACTTCAACATCAGGATCAATTATATAGCTTGGTCGTGGATCTGACAGTTTCACCTGCGGAATTAAAATCCTGCTATCACGTGGCTCATCAAACTCAGTTGTTGTACATTTGCCGTATTTTGTTGTGCAGTATAGTTTAGGAGACACTAAATCTAAATTCCAGTCTTCATACGGAACAATTGTAACCGAATCTAACCCAACGTTAGCACCTTGTCGTGCAATAAATGTCATTAAATGTCGATTTACCTTTTGGATATCAAATACACGTACTTCTCTGTAGTTTCGATCTAAAACAACTTGGCGACACCCAAAAGTGTATTTGCACTTATACAACCAAGCTTTTCCTTGTTGAGCAGTAGCCTGACTTCGCAGGAAGACATCAATGTATTTATGGGTATCTGAGTCATGGTAGTATTGAAACAAGATCACGTATTTACCAGGTCGGGGAAATTTTAGCAAAATATCATGTTGTTTATATTCAGGGGAAAACTGTACCATTGCGTTAATGTCAAGTTTTGCTAAAATTTCAGTATCATTGAAAAGTGGCACTGTTTGACCTCTACGAAGGTTACTAGGTATCTCAGCTTCTATGGTACGGAAGTTTTTAAGAGAGACATATTGATACAGATTGCAGAAATCTCTTTTGGGTGATACTTCACAAGGATCTTGAACTCGCATATTAATCTCCCTAGGCTGCGCATATTCTTCTGGAACCAGGACTAAATAATCCTAAAAAAGTTAAAAGGTTAAATATGAAGTATCCAGCTACATTATAACTACTATATACTTTTACTAGATTGAATTTTGTAGATTTTTGAGGAATTACTAAATTCTGTCAACAGCAAAACTAAATCTTGTTCATATTTTTTGCTGCCAGAAAATTACAAAAACATATTAGTATTCTCCTAAATTTCATGGTGTTACCAAGAGATGATTTGAACTGTTCCAGAGAACATGACATGTGGCCAAAAATAAAAAATTTGGGGTAAAAGATGGCTATTGTAGTCCTTTAACCTCACATAAAATTAAAAAAAAAAAAAACTAATCAAAAGTTTTCGATAAATTTTCAAAAATTTTGTTTTTAGTCTTAACATAAGCAACTTTTGGATACTGGGGATTTGACCCAATAAAATTTTCAAAATGACTGACATCCCCAGTTTATTCAAACTAATATTTTCTAATATAATCTGAAATTTCAGCATAATAAGTGTACTTATGGAGTTTAAAATTTCAGTCATTTTTTGGTCAAAAATCAGGCCTAAACCCGAATGAATTTTTTCGGAAAAACTAAGTTTACCCAAACACTTCTTCAACTTCATGCAAAATGCTAAAAAAAGTTAATGGACGGCTTTTGAGTTGTTTTTAAAAGTTTTGATTTTAGCCGTAAAGCTTAACAGCCAAAAAACAACATTTCTAAAATAAAAATAGTCATGTTTATGACTTAACACCTCGATGCAAAAATTCAGATAAAAACTAAGAAACTACCTTACAGGCTGATGGAAGGACATGGGTGATTTTAAGCAAAAAAAAAAAGAGATAAATTCAAAGGGAAATATATATATATACATATTTTTTTGGAGATCATGTGTATCATTATTCCAGCGGCATCTAAACTTTTGTTTTCAAAAAAATATCACCAAGAAAAAAAAAATATATCTTTGTTAAGGAATTTTCATTGAGTTTCATTTAAAAATTTTCATTTAAAAATTTTTGAGACCCCTTTAATATTAATCTATTTTTATTTTATCAGTCATGTAACAAAATGTATCAGAAATTATTAATTTACCAATAAAAGTGCTGAATCAGATGCAGTGAATTCAATTTTCCATTTACCAGATCCCATTCTGTATAATGTAGGTTCTCCATTAAACTCCTCTAACAAAGCCATTGCTGTTGATACTTGGTGGTGTCCTTGTGTTGATGGGAAGTTCAATAAACCAACATATTCCTCAAAACCATCTGAAAAAAACCAACACAGTATTAGTAATATTTGATATGTAAACTGACATAAGAAAAGTAGGTGGAGAGTAGTCCAGATTCATTTTACTGTTATAAAACGTAACTTAAAAGCATCAAAAATTTATGAGTTTAGTGTAAATAATCACTTAAATATACTTTTTAGCAAACTACAATTCTTATGTGTTTATTCTAAAACTTGAAAGGTAATGGAATGTGACAGAGAAAGCTAAAGCGAAATATAATAACAATATAATAAATATGATAACAGGTAATAATTAGTATCAGGTAATAATATTTCTAAATAAAAACTATTATGATTGAAAAATTCTCCAGACACTCAAATTAAATATGTTTCCTAAAAACGAACACCATGTAATTCAAATATATTATTTTTAATAATATACAAGATTAAAATATAGAAAAAATAAAAATTTGAGAACTCCAGCTGCAAATAAAGTATTTAGGAGGTGGAATATTTTATATTAACCAAGCTGACATTATGTTAAAGTATCAACACCCATTAAAAAATAACTAAATTTACCTTTAAATATCCTTATTTTAGCAGATGTAGGCTGTATTTGGTTGAGTGAATATTTGAATAGCAGCTGGAAGTTTGAACCTCTTTTTATATCAACATTCACTACAACCTTTGGCTAAAAATATTTTATCAAATTGATTCTTTCTTACGTAAAAGGCAAAATGAAGAAAGCTAAAATGAAAACTTGTAATTTTATCAAAGGGTTTGGATAATTATTGAATTTTTTTTGAAAATCTTCATCAGATTTCCAGTTGTGATCATTCCGTTTGAGTCCTTTAGTAGAAAAAAAAAATTAGTTTAAATCTGGATTTTTGGTCCTGGACACAACTTTAAAAGGTTGTTTTTTTACATAAGAATGTGTCACTATGCTGGTAGTCTAATTTTTACAACCAATCACCTATTTTAGATCAATTGTTTAAACACAAGCATGTAACTACAAAATAGTCTAACGCCAACCTCGCACTCCAAATGTTGAAAAATGGGTACAAGCTCTCACATTAGGTTGGTTCAATAATCTAAAACCTATAATCTTCTTATGGGGGGAACATAACTTAGGTTTTTGATGGTTAATGAATGCATATAAGAACATACCCAGCTTAAACAAAAAAAAAGTGACTTCATTTGTACCTGTTTTTGGTTAACAGCAACATATCCTTTCCAAGAGTAACCTGGGAATTTTGATTCATCAAAATTGAAACGAACTGCATCACCATCGGGAGTTTTACCTTCTTCCATTTCATACTTCATTTGATGAAGAGTGGGGTAGTAAAAACCATTAGAAGGTCTAAATAGAATGAAAAACTATAAGAATCATGCACACACAAATCAAAACCCCACTGTAAAATAATCATAATCATACTTCAACAAGGTAAACTACGAAGCAAATATTTCAAAATTTTATTACCATTTAAAGAAGTAATACTTTAAGGATACATACCAATGCTATACCTTAAAATATGACAGGCATGAATATCTTGCCATGGCCATTTATGAAAGATCAAACTCTACCCACAACCAGTTATGTAAAAAATCCACCTGGCAATAACCAATACAAAATTATAAAAGGAGAAATAAAATTTTATTCTATAAGAACATGCAAAGTTATGTTCAGGAAAAATTTTTAAATTTTCTGTGCAGGTGTTAGAGAAAAATGCAAACGTTTTTTTTTTTTTTAATCCATAGCTATGCAAGAGAAAATAACTTGGCTAGCAGAATGGCAATAAAACATTTTAAAACTCTTCTTGAGAAAAAATTGCATTGAGTCTTAAATAAAACATAAAAAATACACTGAAGTTTAGTGTCCAGAGATATTTTTAAAATATGAATGCCTAAGTATTCATCATTAATTTATCAAAAGTAATTTATCAAAACTTTTTCAGAGAATTAAATAATTGTTAGGACACTAAACTTATTAAACCAATTTATCATTCACAATATAGTTTTAGTGACTGTCATCATTTAGTATATCCTATATAATATATATATATACTATGCTGAGATCTAAATACTTGAAAATGCCTCCTAGTATAGTCACCTACAGAAACTTAAAAAATATTGATGTCAAGAATTTTAATTTAGAATTTAGTAATTATTTTTTTACTTCTAGTCGGAAATTTCACTATATGTATTACGACACTAATTTTAAGAAAGTTTTAGATAAATACGCTCCAGTGAAAAGTAAGATTATAAGCGGAAACAATAAACCTTTTGTTTCGAAAATTGTCAGGAACTTCTTTTTGAAAATGGTGATGTTATTTCTGACGAAAAGAGCGTAGTTGAGATATTTAACAATTCTTGCTCAATTAGAAATTTAAGGAGGGTATGATAAAGACACGTAGAATGGTTTACTATTTATTGGCTATAAAAATGGTTTTACTTAACCCTAGACCACGAAATATTCTTAAGTCAACTCAAGGGCAAAATTTTTTGATAATATTAGTTCAAATCGTATTTTCTAAAAAAAAATTTTTATTGAAGAATAATTTCAAAATTCAAAAGAAATTTTATGC
>JAUZNK010022423.1:0-20461 GCA_035046665.1 Euphysa ruthae | reverse complement strand
ATATAGTATATATAGTATAAATTATCTGAATAATATAATTAAATATTGAAGTTATGTCAGCTCATCTACGATGATTATTCATTTATAATCACATGTGAATTTTACAGTTTTTTTAGCTACTGGAAGTTTAAAATAATGAAACAAATATGCAAAACTTGTCATGTTGGGTATAAATTTTCTTAAGTTTCACATTAAAGTCACCTTTCAAATCTGTCTATAGTTTTTATCCTGTTTAAATGTTATGTAGAGAAACAACCATGATTGGTTGATAACATAGATGATAATTCAATTATTTACGCTTATTATATATTTATCTATGCTTTGTATCATTTTTCAGTTTTGGACGAAAAAAGACAGTTATACTACCTTTGTGTCTTGGAGGTTTGTTTTGTGCTTTAGTCTCAGCTATAGAAGAAAATGAAAGAAAAACGTGTATGTTTGACAGTTTGTCTTTTTTTAAGTTTTGAAATCAATTTTCTAGCAAAAATTTCACAATTTGATCTTTTTTTCAAAAATTTTTATATGACGTTGAAAGAACCTATTTATAGCAATGTTCTGATTAAAATTTATGGCAAAATTTATGGATTTTTCTCAACCATCTTTGGGCAGCTTTTTAAAAATCTATGTTCATGTAGCCTTGACAAAAAATTCACCGATTTTTGGAAATGGCTGAGTGAATGTCCTATTCAAACACTATTCAATAGTTTATCAAATTTGTATAACTGTATTTTTGAATGTTTATGTTAATTTGTTTTTATGCGTTTTGGTAGTTCAAGCAGAAAGAATTTCACCAATTGTACAAACCCATTAATTAAACTCATAAATTTTCCAAAGAAATGGCTTTACTATTGCCGTTTATATTTTTCTAGTCATATTAACACGTTTTGCAATACAGAAAACAACAAGGTTAGCGTTTTATTGACAATTAGGCATGCTTTGAATATATCTCAAGTTAAAGTAATTTTAAATTATAATAGTTTACTGTGGAGCACCCTTCCAGATGATATTAAAAACAGTGCAATTTTTAAACAGAAAGTAAAAACTCTGGAAGGAGAGCTGCACACACTCTTGTTTTAAATTGATCTTTGTATTTTTTAAATTGTATTGTCTCCTTGTTTTATTTTTTTTATTTTATTTTTTGTATTACTACCTTTATTTGTTAAAAAAAAAACAAATAAATAAATTTGTTGGTAATGTTAGCCTTTATTTTGAAATAATTTTTTATTATATTTCATGTACTACGGTTTAACTAACGTTAAATATAATTGATTTTGATATTTTTAAAAAGTTTTATTTATAAAATATTACAAACAGTTTGCTTTAAGCTAGTGATGTTAAATTATACAATGTCTTCCAATATCAATATGCTTTAAAATTCTCACGACGACATACATATATATATATGCATATATACATATATGTATACATACATATATACATATATGTACATATGTACATACGTATACATGTACCAAATTACTTTTTGACCAATAGTATCACAATCCAGTTTATATCTTTACTGTTTTTTTCTGGTTTTCCTTTTTACTGAAAATTTTTTTGACTTTTTATTTTTCTTTCAGCGTTTTAAAGTTAATTATGTTTTTTAAACTGATGTTTTACAGATACTTCATTCTGCAACATAGCTTAGAACAAAAAAGATGATAGGACAATAAAAAATTGGCGAAAAGTCTAAGCAAATCTTTATTGGGTGCATGATTCTCATATAACGCTTAATTCAATATTCACTTGTAAAGTTATTTTACCCTCCCGGTATGGTGAACCATAAAATTATGTGGCTGAACTGTTGAAATCTTTTGCTATTTTTAGATATGGTGAATCTACGATTAGCATTTGGTTTATTTGGGAAGTTCTTTGTAACGCTAGCTTATGATGCAATTTTCACGTGGACTGTGGAGTTGTACCCAACACAAATAAGGTTAGATTTTATGTTTGACATGCTATATAAGTGTTTGTAAAAAATAGATTTTTAACATTTCTCTTCATGGTATCTCAGGAGAAAATTAAGAAAAGGTTTAAAGGCTTGATAAATTCAATATTTTATTAACAGATTATATCGTTTACGGTATGAAATTTACGTTAGTAAGTAAATTTTATCTTGCTGAAAGAAAGGTTCAGTAATTACTAGTTTTTTGGGTTTAATTTTTTCATAATGAAACTTTCTCATCTTCATTAAATTAACACATTGGATGTACTGTCAACCACATTGTTCATTTGTTCATTATGATTTTTTAATCTTTGTCATTGAACTTATTTCTTTCAATTTTGAAGCACAGCTGTCAATAGTATATGTTATAAGACTTCTAAATTTGCTATTCTTATATTCTAATCTAATTAAAAAATTAATCATTCTCATTATTGTTATCATTCCTTTATATGTAATGGTAAAAGTTATTACAATAACTAATACTCAAGAATACTTAATTTTGTTTGTTTTAATGAGACGATGTTTTTCTTGAAGATTGAGTGTGTAGTTTTTGCTGCAATTTGACTTCTATATTTTAATTCTATGTTTTTTGTTCGAATTTTTTTCAAAATGTGATAACCCCAAGATTTCGCCTTTAACTTTTTTTAGTAGGTGTCAGATATAACATCCATAAAAATTCTTTACATTTATTGATGACATACAGGACTGGTCATTAAAGCATTATTTTTGTCTAGAACGGAAGCTTTTGGTTTTGTCATAATCTCAAGTCGGCTTGGTGGAATGATTGCACCATGGATTTCAAAATGGCTGCATAAGTTCCATTGGAGCATTCCATTTTCATTAATGGGGATACTAGCTGTTTGTTCAAGCTTTTTATTAACCTGGCTCCCTGAAACTAAATCTCTGTCAACTGCTGAGAGATTAGATTTGGATTTAGATGGTGGCAAGAAAGGTAAAGATGATCAAGAATTGAAGTTGGTGGCTGATGATCTAAAGCCAGCAATAGTTGTGTAAAACTAAAGGTGTTCCATAAAACATTTAGATGAAACTTTTTTTTTTTATATTTCAATTAATCCACTTTA
Organism: Euphysa ruthae; assembly: GCA_035046665.1. Lineage (NCBI taxonomy): Eukaryota > Metazoa > Cnidaria > Hydrozoa > Anthoathecata > Corymorphidae > Euphysa > Euphysa ruthae. Next base: position 17,434 of record JAUZNK010022423.1, on the reverse strand, counting down.
TATTTATATTGTCATTATATGAGGGAAAAAGGAGAGGGTTTGATGATCCTTATGATTTCCATAAATTTTTTCTCTAAATGAAGACATCTTTTAACATCAACAAGACCGCTCTTGGACAAAAAGCTCGTTTTTTTGTCTGGCATGACAAGTTTTTAATATGATTAAATTTTTCTACTTGATCATATTCATTTTCAGCAAAATTTCAGTAGACAAGTTGATCCTATTTTCGGGAAGAATTAGTATGGTTCTTCAATTTAACTTTTCTTTTCTGGTGTTAAGTCATGAAAGTTGAAAAAAAAGATGAAACTGATCTTTTTCGAAGCTTTTTCATTTATATTGGTTTTTTTTTTTTTATATTCAGTCAATTAAAGTCAATTAAAGTTATTGCTGTTGGTAAATCATCGATAAAGTGAACTATTTGTTTGTATTTTTTTTTTACTATTTATATGTTATATTTTAAATTATTTTTTTACTTCCAAAGTTTTTATTCAATAATTTTGCATGTTTTCTTAAAAAATATATATTTATATTTATTTTTTATATGTTATATATTTTGTCCTCAAATAAGTTGATATTTTTTTTATTGATAAGTTACAAGTTGCAAGATGTTTTTAAAATTATTCTGCAGCCAAAGAGTTTCTGGAATTATCGTCAACTATAGTCTACTTTGAAATTTTTACTTTATTCTCACACTCTGTATATTAAATATTGTTAAATTTTACTGATAAAAAAAGGCATGAAAAGTTTGGGTCAAAATTTTTTTAATTCAGGGTTTTTTAATCAATTTAAAAATAAAAAAAAAATTATTTTTCAGTTTTTTAAAAAGTTTTAGTATAAATAATTTGTTTATGGAAATCTTTTTCCTGGTAATGTCAGAATAATTGCAAGCTGTGAGACTGACTAAGTTAATATTAGGAATAGGAAGGTGCAAAAGAAAACAACAATATGCATGCTTTGATGTTTTATGTATTAAAGACACTATTTGTTTGTTTTAATACTGAACATTAAATATTGAAAATTTAGGTTTAAAATTTTTCTTAAAATCTGCATATTTTATTTAGGCCATATTTTAATTATGGTCTGAACTCTACAGAAATCTTCTATAATAATAACATTTGTTATTTCTGAAGAACTTACATCGTTTCGAAAATTTTCTTTGTTCCAGATCCTGGTTCAAAATTTTTTGGATCTCAAGGAATATACATAAGGTTTATACTTTTTGTCAAAATTTATGCGGTTTTATATAATGTTTTGATTTAATTTTTCCCCAACTTTTTTTTTGGGCAGGTTAACTACTTAATTTTTTCTACAGAAATTAAAAAGTACCAGTTTGGTGTCAAACATTCACAATTCACTTGGTTAGAGTCATTATATTTAGGTGTAAGTCTCCTAGCTTGTTTCTCCCAGAGAATAATTATTTTTGACCAAGCATATATATATTTTTAAGGGTGCTAAGTGCAATGAGGCTAAAATCTTAATGGAAGATAAGGCATTCATTTGACTTGTGCATTTTGACATCTTTGAATCCTTTTGACTTATTTTAGTAAAATGAAAATAAAAATATTTCTAAGCTGTTGGTAATCATAAGATGGAGCGTAATGTTGTTTTTGGTATTGTTGAAGCAATTTTGATTGGCTTATCAATATTGTTCACTGTACTGTCTTTTTCTATTGGTATATGGTGGAAATTGACACATGCAGAATATGAGTTATCTTTCAGTTTGTGGAATATTTCATCAACCTTTAATGGGTCTTCAACAATAACACTTCCTCTAGTCAATGAAAAGCTTGAATCAGGTGACTATTTTTACGATTGATGAGAAGTACACAAACTTTTTGTTGCTTTTATTAAATTTAGATTTTATCATGTTGAGAATTGTCTGTTTATAAATTGTAAAAGATTTTTTGGGCTAACATTCCAGCAAATTTTTAATTTCAGTTGTCCACAAATAAATCTGAAAGAGAGTTTCATGATTTATATTAAGCGGTAAAGAGCACTTTTGTATTCTTTAATTCTAAAATATGCTTCAAATGTAACTTCCAACTATAACAATGGTATGAAAATATTACTTTTCCGGTTTTTTTGAAATAGTTACTTAAAGGGCAACTATTTTATATATAGGTTCTCATTAGATATTTTTCACAATATTTTCATATTTTTATTCCTAAATCCAATTTAATGCAAGGTTTCTTACTTGTTATTTTCATTTTAAAATTTTATTTAAAGATTACTTTTCATAAAGCAGATGCCTGTGCATATATTAACTTTCTATTCAACTTCTCATATAAATTTACACTTGTAGAATTCATGGTTTTATAGGTTCCAAATCAAAAGTTTAGAGAGGGTTCGTCAATGTTACTTTCTTAAGATTAAGATAAAATGGAAATTCTTTACCTTTGAAAGTGAGGCGATAGAAAGTTCTAATTCTAAAATTCTATCTCAGCTGCATTAAATATTTTAGTAAAGCACAGTTAAAATATAAGGGAGACTTAGTTTAAATGGGAGCATGTCAAATTCCAAAACCGCTGCGATAGATTTGGTTAGATAAAAAAGCATTAAGATATTGTTAGAATTTTAAAATCTATGACCTTTTATTTTGAGAAAGTAAGCATGTGAAAACATAAAAGAATTTTTAAATGAGCAATATATAGGTCTTACGAATAAATTTATAGTTAAATATCTCTGTTTTAGTGATCTTGACAGCACGTGCTTGCATGGGTATATGCTCATTTCTGTTTATCGCTCTTTTGTTCACTTATATGGCTACATTTTACTTAAAGCGTAAAAATTCTCCCCCTCATCTATGGTTGAAGATACGAACATTATGTTATCTAATACTGTGTAAGTCAGTTTGTATCAATTACTTGCTTAATAAAATTGCGTTAATTGAGAATAGTGTGAGAAGTTATACTTCTTTATAGCTACTCATTTAATTATATAAGAATATTCCTGTCACAAAAACAATGACTTATTTAAGCATTGTCACAATGTTTAAGCACTTGATAACTAGTCCGTTTTCCCTTACTTCGCATACTATATTTGCATTAATAAGCTCGTAACTGCCATAAATTAAGTCAGGAAACGCAGTTACTACAAATTGAAAAAAAAAATCTAACAACACCGTCATTATCATAAACGTTATATTATCTGTTTTTGCAGGAAACTCTTAACAAAGAAAAAGGGTTCACCATAAAATTTTGAAATAAAGTTTTTACATCTAGATGTCCATCCTAACTTCAACCTATTTACATTATTATAGTAACACACACTAGCAAACTTACCACCCAATTCATTAACCAGCTGTACAAGAAAATAATTTAAATGAATCAAAAGTTTCAAAATCCTTACATTTATTACATTAAGGAATACAGTAAGTTTCTTAGGAATGTTTAAAATAAGTTATTGAGGAAAACATGATGTTCAATCTTGTAAAAAATTTGCATTCTGTGTATTTTTTTTCGATAAGAATTTTCCTCAAAAACTTATTTCTGTGCAAATTTTTTTAACCACCATTGAGAATTAAAAAAAACCTTTTATTATAAAATTTTTTTCAAGGATTTATTTTTTTTTCACTAATTTCGTGAAAATTTTTTTTATTCCAATTTAGTCAAAAACTTATTTCAGTTTATTTTTCCTCAAAACCTTTTATCTTTATTTAAAAAAATTTTAATTTCAGCATATATAAATGTTAAAAATGTAATAATAATTTTGATTTATATCAATATATTTATTTTGAGTGAAAATACTTTTCTAGCAGAATCATTTTTTCCCTTAAAAACTGTTTCCATGTGTTGTTTATAGCAGTGTAATCTTTTTGCAACAAACTTAAGCTGATATAAAAATTTGTCAGGTTAAATATTTTAAATATTGATTGTCACCACCTTTTTCTAGATAGGTGTTATTATGCACACTATAGGTAAGGATGATATATGGCTGAAACCTTACTCCCACCATAGCTTAAGTTTTTGAATAAAATAGTTTTAGTGAAATACTCAAAAATATAAAAATAAAAAAGTTCTAAATTGTCAATTCTTTGATGGTGTCAGCATTTTTGTAGCAAATTAGCAAAAAATCACCGATCCTGCATGATAAATGGAGAGTGTTATAATACCTGTACAGGTAATTGTGTAATGATTACTTATATTTATCTAAAAATTGTTACTTGGTATTTTATGAATAATATGACTTCATTTTATTAAAACCTGGGAACTTGTTGTATGATACTCTGGCAGAAATAAGTTGTTTAAAATCCAGATTCCCTAGTAGACCAGACTATCATTCGGTCTGACACCCATAATGGTGATATATGATAAATTTGATGTACTAACCCTATTATTGTAAATTTATTTTTATCAAATAAGGCCAAACAGAGTAGAAATTAAGACCAAAATAAATCTTTGGGTTGAATTTATTCATAGAGCCTAATTATAGATTCATACGATATTTAACCTTCTACCTTCTAACAATGTGGAAGTTGAAAGTAGTTTAACAATAGATTACTTAAGATATGATCTGGTAAATAAAAGACTTCTTCGGCATATAATAGAGAAATTAAATGATGAAAGCGTAGTTCAATTTGGCATAATGTAGTATATAAACTTATATTTCGACCTTAAATTCTAAACGTTGTAAACTACGGGTTTTTATAATTTACATTATTTTTTAGTAGATAAGTGAGGATATGAGCATGAAAAGAGGTTGGCTATCTGATTTCAAATCCTTCGTTAGATTCATTCGTACATGTAGATGAGCAGAGTATAAAGATTAAACGGTATCTGATTTTTGTGAAAGTTTATCAGACAGCACCGCTGCTAAGCTCTTTGAAAGTGAATTTAAATGTCATAAAAGCTACTATTCAAATTACCCAAATTCAGCTGAAGTAGAAAGAAAGAGCTTAAATTATATGTCTGATTGGGCACACAGAAACAAACAGCTGTAGTGGTCAATTAGACACTTGGCTGCGCTGAAGATCACGATGGATAGTGACAATGGGCAGGCAAAAATGCTTTAGCTAGAGAAGAACCGTGAGAGCTACAGAGGAGTTGCAACCCTGTAACTTATAAGCAACAGAAAAACTATATGCTCAACTGCGGTCGCAAGAAGAATATGTCTGAAATCTTTAAAGTTTCTGAAAATAGAAGAATCCCTTTACGCAATGTATGTAAGGCTAGATGCATTATTGAGAAAATCTGTCATTGGAAAAAAATGGTCTATCATCAAAAGGTTCCTTTATATGAAACAGGCTTTCTAATGAAATAAAATTAAACACAAACTATATCGTTTAAACATAAGATCAAGGAAATTTAGGCGGGCCTCATATTATTGCTGAGGACGAAACTAGATCTTGAAAACTCGAGACTTTGATGGTTATAATCACACAGCTGGTCAGGCTGTTTGCAAAAATATCGACACAAGTTATCTACCAAATTCCAAAAGAGAAGTTTAACACCTACAGTAAGATCAAAACACCTCTTTATGTGTGAGTCGGTCTATATCTATATCATTCTACTCAAAACTATTTATAGGATCTTAATTTTGGTATAAAATATGGTAAAATCGTAAATGCTAAGAAAGGTCTTGCTAGCGATTTCTTCGAAAAAGTTAAGCGCATTCATTCCATTATCAGTTATAAAGAATAAACCTGTATTTTTTGTAATCGACAATATAGATTTGAAAATAGATACAACAGATGGAAAGAGTCAGCTACATGGCACTGCTATTACTTTATTTCAAAATATTAGTGAGCGAGACAAGGTATGTTTTAGAGGGGGCACCTATTATAAAAACCTTAAATTTTCATGTCATGTTATAACGCATCTCATACTTGTTAACAACTATAAATTGCTGCGAAATACGCTTGCAAAGATTAAAGAATACCCTGAAGAAGGTACCTGGTATTCATTAGGTCTCTTTTTTTTTACATACAATTGGTTTATTTTGCACATTTTAGTGGGGATTTTCTGATAAGCGGCCCATACAGGCGTTTAATAATGGGGGCTTATTAGAGGGAGGTGTTTATTATTTTTTTTATGATGTTTATGGCATTTGTTGGAGCATACATGTAATCTTAGAGGAAGCTTTACCGTAAGCAATAATTTCAAAAACTAGAGGTCAGGTGTTCGGGTGTTTCCCAGAAATTAATACAAATACGAAAAGTTATTTGCACAAATCTTTAACCCAAATGGATTTTGGTGCACTGGATTTAAAATATTGAACAAGTGCTTAGAATAGTAAGGTAGATCTTCAAAAGCTAATATTACAAATTATCTTGTGAATTCTGCTCAGCTGGAACTAATATATAACACGCGAGAAATACAAAATTGCTGATGAAAGCAAAATTGGTGGTGTGACAACAAATCAATTTTTTTGCAGACATTGAAATTAAAAATTAACTAACAAATTATCTTTCTCATAAGGTTGCTTCTTTCGCATAAGGTTGCTTCTTCCATTTGTTAAGATTATGTTGTGGTGGTAGGGGAGAAGATTGTTCTTTCCAATATTCTAAATTTAGCGCCAGAATTTAAGTATTATAACCACCAGTTAGCTGATACTATTATAGTTTTACATGCACTTGACATTTCAGTCAGAAACTCTTTACGGAACTGGTTTTTTTCCTCTGATACTGATGTTCTGCTAATTCTTTTACACTATTTAGAAGTTTGTGCTCATATTCTATATTTACAACACTAAAGCATGGTTTAAATTTAAAAAAAGGGTATGAATCTTTATGGGAAGATATCTGCAATGCATTGTTAGGTTTTTATTATTTAATAAGATGCGATCAAACTGGAAAGTTCTATGGATATGGTAAACTTTATTGTTAGAAAGCATTACTATCTGCAAACTATGAGGTAATAACCGCAAAGTAAAATCTGGGAAAAGATCTTACCGAACAAGTTTTTATTAATCAAGAGTTAGTTGTCATTCAAGTGTATAGTAAAAATCGAGGAGCTTCTGCAGTTACTGTTCTTAAGTGCCTATGATGGTATCTTTCCCACGAGGAAAGCATTTAGACAAATGGTTGCGTGTGCTTATTACAATGCTTTTACTTGAAAATCATCTCATATATCTTGACAAATTTTACCTGATCCTGTAGATGTTGGTTTGGAGTTTCAACGGTGATGGAAAAAGTTATGAGTCTATAATGACAACAAGCCCTCCAGTGTTTGTGCGTAGGTTGTAATAATAGCAATATTATGGATGATCTAGATTCAGACTTAGAAATTGATGATATTGAGGTAGAAGATTTAATTTGATAGATACTTTAATATATATATATATATATATATATATATATTTTTAGCTGAAACTTTATAATTAAATTCAACTTAAAATTCACCAAATAGCAAAAAAAAAAAAGTTTAAAAAGCCAAACACAAACTTGCAAACAAAGAGACAGTTCAAAAACTAAAAAAGCAAACCTCGAAAAGTCCACCATTTTGAAAACTATAAGTATATATAATTTATGTGTAGTGAAAAAAATGACAGGAATGCGGAAAATGTGCCATGTACCATATGAAACAAAAGCTCCCTATATACGACAAAAGTGCTACGAAATATATGAAGAAGCACCCGCGCACCCTTAAGCGAAATCAAACAGATTTCTTGATAATTTCTTTTAACTTTCAACTGTCTCATATAGCCTCAAGGCCGACTTTAAATTAGCAGAACCTTTATAAACTGTCTCATCTTATATATATAAACATTGGCAATGGAGTTGCCACGGTCATATCTCATTGCTGCTGCCACTTATTTGGTTATTGATATTATCTCCCTGGATAAAAAAAAGAAAATAATCTTAGCTATTTTTAGTGTAAAAAATAGTTCAGTTGGAATTTGCATGTGTGGAAAAACCGCATGGTGATGATAGATGATTACTAATGATTTTTTTTTTTACATTTAAAATAAATTATTTTATTATTTTTAATTTTTTCTTTTTTTTTTTTCTTCTGTAATGAATTTATACTTATTTCCATATGATGAGAGTTTTATTTGGTTTGAAATTTATGGACTGACTTAAATTTCTCGGAAATAGACTTTTGCCGTTCACTGAAAAAAAATCGGTTTTTGTAGATTGAAAATAACAAAATTTTCTTCCATGGAAAGTTAAAGTAAATTTTCTTCATTTATTTGCTCTCTTTTTAGTGTTGTTCTTCCTGATAGTGGTGAGTCATTCAGGGCATTGCCCTCCCCGGTATAAAGTTGGAACAACTGTGATGAAATCAAATTTGTCATGGGGATGGAGTTTAAGCTTGACAGCATTTATATTCATTTTTATTCCTGCAGTTTTTCACTTTTTTGACGAGTTTCTTGTATGGCGGGCTAACAGGGGCAAAGTCTAAAAACTACATCCCTCGTTTATTAAATTTGAACACTTGTTATAAGCTTATTTAAGTTTTTCTTAGAGTGATTTAAAGTATCTTAACAAAAATAGGAGTGAATTAAACTTTAGAATGTGGTTCTGCAATTCGACCATTAAAATAATTATTTTCAATATTACAGTTGTCTTTGTGGACCTAATGTTTATAGGTCAAAAAAAAAAAAAGGTGTTGTCTAAAGAATACAGACCTCCCGTGTAAGTATGGTTTCCAAAATATAATATAGCTAGTAGAAATTTTCGTATGCGAATGAGGTTAACTTATCTTTGCCGGTATAAGGTAACGTAAGGAAAATGAAACATACCAATTTGTTGCGAAAATAATTCGGCAGGTAAATTACAAAAATTGCCGTTCTCTTTATAATTTTATTTCGTAACTATGTATATATTATTTCAAATTATTTTGCTGTTGATAGCTGTATTTAAAAAATTTATAATTTTTACTTTGGTTGGGTTATATCTATAACTGTTCTGATAAGGTATTAACAGTGATACTGAATAAATTTGATATCCAATATATATGCGTTACTTATCTTGAGTGTTTGGCTTTTTTATAAAGAAACCGCTGCTTACTTAGTACTTACTATTTTCAGATTCATATCAGTAAGAAAATCCAAGTATCAGTGGGACTACGAGTCTATTTATTCCACACAGTAAAGAAGGTATGAGAATTACCTTGAAGCGTGTAATAAAACTTTCTGAAATTGTTAAAGTCATTCATTCGCGAATTTTTGATATTCTCTCTGCAAAGATAATTAAATTGCAGGTATTTTTTTTTTTTTTATATATATATAGCAATTTTTAAAAAGAAAATCCATTTTGTCTCTTCCATAATGACTCATTTGCTAATTTTCTTAACATGGGTCATTAGTGAATTTTCTTAACAAGGGTCATTGGCGAATTTTCTTAACATGGGTCATTGGCGAATTTTCTTAACATGGGTCATTGGCAAATTTTCTTAACATGGGTCATTGGCAAATTTTCTTAACATGGGTCACTGGCGAATTTTCTTAACATGGATCATTTGCTAGTTTTCTTAACATGGGTCATTTGCTAATTTTCTTAACATGGGTCATTGGCGAATTTTCTTAACATGGGTCATTTTTTTTAAATGGTTTATTCGCAAAAATAAAACTATGCCATTTGAAAATTTATAAGTGAAATAAAAAATTTATAATTTATAAGTGACATAAAAAAAAAAGTTTAATAGTTTATTTGAAGAAGTTGAAAACAAGAATCTTATGAATTGTATTTATACTTAGCAGAATTTCATTTTATTGCAATTTGTGTATATTGTCAATATATTTTTTTAATAAATTACTTTACCTTACTAGCTTTTTTTCGTATTCCTTGAGATTCTGGAAGGTAATCAGTGAATGTTTAAATTCTTGATAATTCAAAATGCTTAACTTTATTTTTTATCAGGAAATCATCGGTTTCTTCAAGTACTGAATTTGCCGCGAAAATAATTCGTTTATAATTTCGTTTTTAATTCACCAAATCCTAATAGAAAAGTCAGGTTCATGTTCAATTGTAAGCGACTGAACGTTTGGAGTATTGTGAACACACTGTTATTAAAATGAATTATTAGAGATAGAATGAGCATCGTTGTTAATGATATCTGCTAGCTCATCAAGTCCATTTTGGATCCCTTATATTTCTGCCCGCTGACTAGAATTTAATTTTCAACTCTTTTCGCTGCCCAAAATTTTTGTTCCTACGCTTGGTTGCTTGTAATCGTTAAACACATTTTCAAACAATTCAAAGGGAAGAATTATCAATGTTTATAAGAGTAGAAAAGAAAAAAGAAAATCAAAAAAGTTTTTTGACTATGAGAAATTAAATTTTAATTAATTCTACATGTATTATTAATATCATTTTATTTATTTTTTTTTGATTTTCCATGAAGTTGAAGATCCAAAAAAACCTGCTTTTGTTTGAAGGCACCATGTAGTAGAAAGACCTCGTTTGGAATACTCATTAAAATTAAATAAATTCTAAGAAACAATCTCTAGTTAAGTACTCAATAAGTCTAGAGCTCACGTTAATTCAAAGTCGTTTTTGGGGGAAATATTTTATGAGGGATAGGACGGAAGGAGTTGCTGATAAACTCAAGGTTGTGCTATAAATACAAATAAAATTTTTCTGCCAAAAATTATTTCAAAATAATTTTATTAGCTTTCAGTTTGTCTGTAAACCTTGTTGATTGGGATTCACTGCAATTTAGGGGCATTATTCTTCTGAATTATACAAAATAAATTTTTGATTGTCAAATGCCTATTAAGAAGTACTCTCCAATGAAAGAGACTTTATGCAAAAGTACGCTATATTCATAGCAGATTTGGCTAAAAAAAATATATACAAACAAGTAGGGTATGCGAATTAAGTAACTTCATGGACTGAGAACTTCCCGTGCTTTCCTGAATGTTTAAATGCATAGATCTTTACTTATGGTCATATGCGATTTCAATGTTGTTAAAGCTCTTTTGTAGAACCAGTCACGTATGATAAGACTACTTAAGGTGGTAGTAAACCTATTTTTTGCAAAAAAAAAATATTAATACCTTATTTTAGCAAAATTTATCGTAGATTTCAAAAATGTTTAATTTTAATGCCATGCAGCTTGTAAAAAATCTTAGAAAAACTAAATTTAGTAGACAGTAATGAGTAGGTATTTAAAAAATCCATCAAAAAATGTCACTTTCATGGGTTCTTATCCACTTATCGACGTTTTGAAAAATGATATAATGTGTATTGGCCTTAACGGAATACATAGTGTGTTTTGGCCTTTACATACCAAAAAAAACCATAATCTAAGACAATTTTTTTTTCAAATATAGCAAAACAAAAATGCTTTGGTAATAGAAGATAACTACACCTAGTGCTAACAATTTTATAAAGTAAAGTCACTTTAATAATCTAGACACGTGTAATTAATGAGTGTGATCAATTGTTTATCATCTTTATTTAATATTTTGTATTGTTTTGCAGTTTATAATAAAATATTACAAAATTCATTAGAAAAAGTCAAATCGAAAAGACAAAAGTTCCAAGGCAATAAGTACTAGAAATGTAAATCTTCTTTAGCTATGAAAAAAAAGAAAACATTGTCATGTGCAAGTGCTAACAAAATCAACGTCTCTGAACTTTCTTTTTTTGAAAATGATGACTTTAATACTATTCTTAAGTTTGGAATTTTGAAATCATTGCTGGAAAGCTCTTTACATTGTCCTCAGTGCAAAGGAAACGGTGTATCTTTTTCGAACAATCTATTGAAAGGTCAGGGTTTATGTTAGTGGCTAGTCATTAATTGCAATCTATGTTTATTTAAAAAAGCCTTGAAGTATCTTCAAGGAAAAGCACTTACTGGAAGAGCATCTTTAAAATAAACCTTCAGACTTTAGTGTCTTTTCGAGAAATTAGAAAAGGGTGCCATTCTATTGAATTGTTTTCAGCGCTGATGAATATGCCACCGCCTTTATCAAAAACAGCATATACTTACATAAATATCATCTTACATGCCACTTACAAAGAAGTTGCCAACAAATCAACTGCATCTGCTGCTGAATGTATAAGAAGAAATGCAGGTGAAGTCAATTGACATTCGAAATTTTCAAGTTTAAGTCGAGCTATGGTACGTGTCAAAAATGAGGCCATGCCTCTATCAATGGTGTCATAACGGCAATATAAAGCGACACTGGAAATTGCGAGTGCAGTGGTCTAAAACCAGTTTTTGATACATTTGGTTTTCAAAACAGGTGTTTTTTACAAAATTTCTTAGCAAAACGTGATACAAAACGAATTGATGCAATGACCAGAAAATCAAGCACCGTAGGAATTACTGGAAGAAAACACCTACGAGCAATAAAGAAATGATTCATAGATGAGGAGAAAGAAAATGAACCCAAACCATCTTACTTTAAGGGCGATTATTAGTTTTGTTGAAATGGTTTTATACAAATTTATTTTTAAAAAGTAATTATTTCGCTTTGAATTTTGTTTGATATTGCCCTTACATTTTACATGATATTTTTCTTTTGCCTTGACCAAAGTGTTTCAAATTTTCAGGATAGTTTCATTACATATATGGCTAGGGGGTATACTAAAATATATTTGGTTCGACTTACAAAAAAGAATCTAACGTCATTATTACATCAATGGGTTTAGAATATTTTGAGTAAAAATATAAAATTTGACATTTTTGTGAATATCTTTTGATGAGAAGGTTTTATATTCTTGATTTTACTTTGCCTCCAAGAACATAATAAAAGTAAAAGATGCTGAAGATTTGAGTTTAAAAACAGTTTCCAATCAAGAGAAATCATGTTTTGAAATTTGTCGTACTTTTTGCTCGGTTTTTGCAGGCAGGCAATAAAGGGCAAAAAAAATTTTTTTTTTGGAAGCTTATTTTTTCGTTGTAAACTATCATTTAAATAATAAAAAATTTTTGAAGGAATAAAAATTCAGAATTTAATTTGAAATTTACTACTACTACCTTAATCATCCATTGGACACACAGCGTTAGGTCAAAAACAAAATTCTATCATACCTATCTATAATTTCTGTAAATAAGTACCATAGTTTGGGCTTACCTTTAGTTCTAGGGGGTTATGATTACAATCTTTGTCCCAGCTGGGTTAAATTAAAAAAAAAAAAATGCGTTTGTAAGTGAATACACGGAGAACCAAGCATTTCCGGTAGCTGTTAAATCTGTTACTGAGAAACATTGTCAGAAGCTGCTGAAAAATTTTATATAGAACTCAATGTCACAAACGCAAAGGTTTCCTGTGATGGCTCTTAGCAAAGAAGAGGGTTTTCCTCGCCCAACGGAGTTTTCGCAGCAATCTCGCTAACGAACGGTATAGTGCCAGATAAAAAATCGATGAGTCGATTTTGTAAAGTATGTTTTTGAAAAAAGGACTCATTCAGGACAGATTCAACTCAATATGCGCAATGGCGCGACTCACACAAATGTTACCTTAAACTATAATGGATCCGGAGGTGGTATGGATGTTGAAGGAGCATAAAATTGCATGGTTTTGCCATTCAATTTTATGCCACAATCTTCGATATCTTAAATACTTGAAAGATGGCGACAGCAAGGGCTACTTGTCAGTGAAAAGCATATATTCTGGAGTTACAGTTACCAAGTTAGAGTGTGTAAGTCACTACCAAAAGCGAGAGAGAACCACTTTGCGTAATTTAAAGAAAGGTTTAGGTGGACATGAGCGTCTAAATAATGCAACAATCAATCGGTTGCAAAATTTAGTTGGTGTAGCAGTTAGACAAAATGCTGGTAACTTATTTGCATTTCCCGCATTGTCCCACTAGTAAAGACGGTTGGTGCAAGTTTAACGAAGACCACACTAACAAAACAACGCCTTACGAATCTGGTCCAGCTTTGTCTTAAAATATTATTTGCGAAATAAAACTGATTTTTGAAGACCTGAGCAGAGACTCTGAAATAGAAAAATGTTTTGACGCGAAACGCAAACGAAAGTTTAAATGGTATGATCTGGGAACGAGTTTCAAAGGTCAACTACGTGTCATTATCGATTTTAGAGTTTGGAGTATTCGACGCCGTCGTTAATTTTATTATTGGCAGAAAAGCTGCCATCCTTACTTATAAGAAATTGCAAACTATTCCAAATACATATACACTAAAGGTAAAAAAATTATTTGATGAGAAGATATGATTAGCTGAATATAGAGACACCGCAAAAAGCAAGCTGCGTCGTCAAATGTTACGGTCGAAAAAAAATTGAAAAGAAATAGCATGCAAAATCAAACTGAATGAAAATTTTATGTAGCCGGTGGTTTTTTATTACACTTTCGGCATGTTTGCTACTTTTTAAAGCCATTTTGTTTATACACAATTTACATTTTATTTTTACTTTTTTAATTAGTTTTTCTCAGAACGTTTTTCCACGTATTAATTTTTTTTACATAATCCAAGCCGCACGCTTTTTTAAATATCAAATTTAATAAAATCTACTTAATCTAATTATTATTATACTAATGCTTTAAAACAATCTCATCACGACGAATAAGAATAACTTTAATGCATTGCGTGTTCCCAAATGTAATGGTATCAGCAGGATCCGTGGAAGTAAGAGGTGCGGCGATAGTGATAGTGATAATTGTTATATTTAACGTGGGTAACCAACAAATTACCGAGACAATATCTCCACATGGGCCCACATGGTGGGTCTTGGAGTACTTAGAGCGCCAATTTGCGCTTACAAAATTCGCTCAACCAAACAACCCGACCAATTTGAGCTAGTGTTGCATTACGCAATGAGTTTTGCTTAGAAACTCAGAGAGATAACATGGAAATGAATTTGAATAAAGTTGAACTAGTAACCTTTCGCTCTGTAGTCAAGCGTCCTACCATCGTGCCAATTCCGCGGTAAAAATGTTTCAACGATCGGAAGAGAAAAATAATCTGCGATACACTACATTTATTGGAGATGGAGGCAGCAGTTCTTTTAGAACCGTAATTGCTGCTGTACCTTACGATGAACTGTTGAAATAAAAAAGAGTGGATCTGTTTAGCACGTACAAAAGCGAGTTGAGAGCTGATTGAGAAATTTCAAAAATAAAAAAAAAAAATTTTTTTTTAAAGTGTTATGCGACGATTGACCGAAAAAGTAATGAATACTTTGCAAAATTGTTATATTGTGGCAGCTAGACAAAATATAATTAACTTATATCGAGTGTTACGGCACTTTTATTTCATCGCTCTGAAAGCACTGATGTCGAAAAACGTGATAGATTTTGTTTACGCACGGAGGATTCATTACTGGTAAATCAACTCACAAGAGGAAAATAACAATACCCACTGCTGTTCGAGATTTTATCAAACCAATATTTAAAGACCTCGGTGAAGAAAAACTTCTCAAAAAAAAACGCCTTCATTGCAAAACACAGAACCCGTAGAATCATTGGATTAGATAATTAAGAGGTGCCCGAAATACATATTTGTAGAGAGAACAATACTTACTCTAGGAGTTTTGTCATCTGTTTAATATTTTAATGATGGTCAATGTTTTTTTTTCGATATATGTTTTTCCAACTTGCAAATGGACGTTAGTAACTATTGTTTAAGTAAGGGTTCTGAACACGTCAATAAGATGGAAAATCAACGTAACACATCTGTCAAGTTAAAACGAAAATTTTATTTTATACCGATACCGACAAGTTGAGGGCGTCAATATACAAAGGATTATGTTCCATCAAATGTTCATAAAATACGTATAAAGCACTTCAAAATCGAGATGCTTGTTTACATCCGAGGCTCCATTCAATCACACAAAATGTTTTAAAGTAAATTTTGGAAATAATAAAACTGTGACTTCTTTAAAATGTGATTATGGCGCACTGGAACAGATTCCAATTTCTTGTTCCACAGATGCAACCAAGTGCTACTTAAGACACCTTGAAAAAGACTTAAATAAAAATGATAACACGGATAACGACGTAAAAGAAACTCCTAGTTGTCCTGGACCCAAAAACATCGAAAAGAAGCTTTTCGAAAAAAAATCATCGCCATCAATTTTTCTTAAGGCCATCATAAAGAATTTTAGGAATTTTAGCCAGTTCTTCAGCAGTAGTGGTTAGTTTAATTGAATGAATAACTAAATTTTTGTTTTTATTTATATCGAGTTTTTGAGTTTCATACGGAGTGTTTGTTCATTTTCTTCATGGTAGTTTCGGGAATAAGATGTGCACCAAACTTTTCATTATTCGTGCATTTTCTATGCTGAGGAATGGCACCATGGCATTGTTAATTTGTAATGTCATTAGGAGCTCATTTTGAACGAAAGGAATTTCCTTGAACAAATAAATGCACTTTAATAATCAATGGGTTGTTAGGATTAAGTAAAAAGTTATTAAATGGCTTGTTGTATTTTTTCGCGAAAATTTAAGGTTCTTGTAATAAGAATTTAATAAGCTTTATAATACCATCCCAAATTTTGATTCCCGTTTCTGCAACTACATCGTTTACCGATCTATTGAGAAAGAATTTATGTTGAAATAGCGTTTTATCTGCTAATTTAAGAAAGTCAACACTTTGTGGAAGAAAGTTTGTGGAAGAACTAATATATACTTAACAAAACCTTCGCAATGGCCTACTGTAAGCCATTTACTCGAGTTTGCAAAAAATGCTAATCACATGTAATCCGCACAAACTAATTCATTCCATGGGTGCGATATTTTCTTTTTCTCTTTACTTATCCATCTTCTTTAAAACAAGTAAATTTATATTTGACCGTTCCGTGGCTATTTGAGTCATCTTATAAATTGTTGAGGATGAAGGCAATCCCATTAAAAAATCTTCCAATAAAGCAATTGCATTTGAAATAGTAATCCTAGATAACTTGTTTTGGAAAAATTACTCTCTGAGCACCAAAATCTCACATGACGGTCAATTTGCTCCATCTCCAGAGTAGGATTTTGTGAGTCGAACACACTTAAATATGGTAACTTTAAGGATTGGCTCATAGACTTCGACTCATATATTCAAAATTTGATCAAACACATGGATTTTTTCAGACTCAAGCTAACAACATCTCTTTAAAATTCATCAGTTTTTAAGGTTTTGTCATCTTTGTTTATAGCTGTAAAGACCCTTACAACTAATCCATTTCTTCTTCTAGTTAATTTTAATTCACAAAGAAAAAAGTCCGCGATAGATGGACTTTTGGCGAATGTTTTCATAGTTTAAGTGAGGCTAATCATCATCAATTAGGTTGAAAATATATAAAGTGTTACCCTACACATTTAAAGTCCAAGTAATTTTTTCGACAGGAAGAAATCTTTTTTTGACGCACAAACAAAAAAATCTAAGCTTATGTTTCGAGTAAAAATAAAATGTAGAGAAATATGGGGACCACATATTGAGGTAATTTTTTCAAATCCGCAAAATTACTTGTGCTGCACAGTTATAAAACCAATTTTTTTAACTTAAAAAAAAGTAGTGGAACAGATATACATACATACAGATACTTTGTTTTATATAGATTCTGTTTTTAAAAAAACAGAATCTATATAAAA
>JAUZNK010022412.1:0-20462 GCA_035046665.1 Euphysa ruthae | reverse complement strand
TAGCAATTTGAAGATGATCAAAAACAAACTTATTACCTTGTTTTAAACAAAAATTGAATTGTGAAGATGGGTTTTTTGATTTTGTAACTCCTAGATCTTTCAAAGTTTTCCGAAGATTTTTAAGTTTACCTATACTTTCATTAAGTTTATTTGTAAAAAAATCTCTATTAATAGTTCCAAGAGCATCATTTTTAGCTCTGTTAAATAGCTCCTTGTCTGCATCAGTTTTTGTCTTTTTAAATTGCTTATACAATTTATGACTAATAGCTTTTTTTTCTCCAACTTCTTTGTCAAACCACTCTTGAGAATTGTTTTTTATTTTAATTGTTTTCATGGGTGCTATATCCTCATTTCGCTGAAGGCGCAGCATGGGAAGAAATTGACAAAACACCTGATTGCATCTCTTTTAATTTTCCTGTGTTTTGCCGAATTGCAAATCCAATAAAATTTTGTAGTTGATCAATTGAAGCTTCCGTAAGACGCTTACGATCGCCAGGACCCCTTTCCTTCTTCTTTAAATTTCTCAGTCGGGTACAGACCCTTTTTTGATAATTTCCAACACATTATAATTTAGTTACAGTTATTCCAGAATAAGAATTTTTGAAAGTGTTAAAACTTTTACAATCACCGACACCAACTAATTCAACGTATCGAAGATTGCATTTCTCGATCGATCGCTTCAAAATGCGCTGGGCGCCTAGCGTCTCCATTCCTCCAGCGCAACCTTTGTAATTATATGTTCATATATAGCTGGTTCACCAGTCAGCATATTTACCTGGATCGGTTTTTCAAGATCTAAATGTAAAAATGCCACGATCAGTCACATGAAACTCCAGTATCGAAAGGTTCCTTGTTATCGATCGAGCTGCTTTGACCTATTGACTCAGCTGATTCGTCCATAAATTTTTCGGCAACAGCTTTTACCACAGTGCTTAATTTGTGTTCAGTTTTCCTGTAATTGTTTTGTGTTATCGATTTCGGCATGTTTATTAGACTGATAAACTTCTCAGCATCCGAATAACCATCCCGAGTGCTCGCATAGTATAAACTATTCGTTTAATAGCATCAAAGCTCTTATTATTGTTTTGAAAGTGTAAAATTGTTTTTCGTATTTACAATTGAAACATTTGACATGTTCACTGAGAAACAGCTCATTTGATGAAAAATCCAGACACTAAAGAGAGGAAACACATCAGACAATATTTCAGTGTCAACAATTCCATACCAAGAAATAGTATCTTATTCTTTTGGTGCGGAAGCTTCGAAGGTTTCAAGTTTACTCGATGCAGCAGAAGAACATTGTTGATTATTTACAATTAAACACGAAGATTCTGCTTCAGTATCCAGTACAGAGTTGTTATTTACAGAAATTTTATATTGTTTGATTCATTATTTACAATATTTACATTACTGGATGAAGTATCTTGAGGTCTAAGCCCAAAAAATACTCTTCTCATTTTGCAAACCTAAGTTTTAGCTATTATTCTACAGATTGTGCCCATTGTCACTTTCTCTGTGATAATGTTTACAAACGGATTTTTACCTCTAATTTTTACCTCTAATTTGTCTCAATTAACTAAGCAGTTATTAAAGCCCTATTTACACGACAACCAGTAAATTCAATAAATATGTATTTTTAAGGGTTTGGTATACTTTTTTGGGGTTTTTTGCAGAGATGCTTTTCGTTACCAAGGATGTTACTAAGGTAGTAAATTTTAGGTAACCTAAAGTAAAATTAAGGTACTTAAATTTTGTGAATTTTTTAAAACAGTTTTCAGATTTGAAATCTATACATTTTAAAATCACACTTTTCAAAAAATCTGGGGGTTTATTGCTATAGAAGACAAATGCAATGCTTTAAGCCAATGGGACTTAAATAGATTTTATTCATTTAAATCTATTTAATCGAATCGTGACGGATAAAGCCTCAAGTAGTTCAGATTAAAGTGGTGATGGTTAAAATGTATGTCATCATATAATTAATTGTCTACGGAGTTATATCCATTTGTTGGTTTCAGATCTACGACGGAGGTTACATAATTTGATCAAAAGGGAACAATTGGTTCATAGCACCACAGAAGACATCATTTCGATGTAAAATTGAAACAGCTGAAAATTAATTTTTTTTTTCAGGCGTCATAACAATGTTCAACAGGGGTATATTTGTTAATGCTTGTTTAAATAATTTTTGTAGATTATTTTCAATTTTGACATTTTTAAGAAATAGAATGAATTATTTGTTTAAATAAAAGAATATAAGATAATTAATTGTTTTGATTTAGGAACCACTAAATAAATAATTTATATCACGACAATTAAATTAGGATGAATGAAAAGAATTAATCTTGTCAAAATAATGTATAATTATATATTATTTTGATAAAGACTTGATTAAGAAACGACCAAAACATTAATCAAGCGTTAAAGAGCGGTACAGAATTCTTGTTTTTGATCCCATCATTTTTCTGTTTTTATGGTGCCAACGTGAAGTGCAAACCGTTATGGTATTTATTATGTTAAAGTTGCACTAATATTTCCCAGTTTACTTCAACAAAGTTAAGTTACTTTACCAGCCATTTCTTTCACAAAATCAAGAAGTTAAAGTAAAAGCATTAAATTTAGTGAGAGATGAATTATTTTAACTTCATTTTCTGTTTACAGACTGGAGAGCTGATTTTCAACTGCGTTGAAATTTTGCATAATCTTTGTTAAAGTTTAGGTCATTTGGAATATTTTCATATTTAATTTTATTAAAAAGAGAAGTAGGTTTTGGCAGCATTTTCTTTAAGTGCAAAATTTTAACAAACTATTATATGGCTAATTGGTTATTTCCTACAGACTTAAAACAATGCAATGAATTTAATGAATGACTTTTTTTACTTAGTCCTTTTATTCCAAGAGCCCACCACAGATTTACCAAACCCAAAAGGTAAATACGTTTTGATATTGTCTTTGTATTAACAGCGCGATGATAGTTGTAAAAAACTTGGAAAACTGCCAATTTTAGGAGGGGTCCGGGCACAGATTGGGTCAAAATACCCCAAAAATGTGTGTCTGATGAACAAATCAAAAAATGGTCAATAATTTCAAAAACAAGTCTTTTCATAATATAAAGTACTTGGAAAACATAACTTATCAAAACATAAGAGGGTCCTCTTATGTTTTGATATTACACGGTCAGCTGATCCCTAAATACCTAGAAAATGGCTAAAAGTTATCGAGAGTTTAGTTAATACTTATTTCTTCACGTCTTTCTAAAAACTCACCAAGAATTAGAGGGGTAAAGTAAGTTCAGCTGCCCCTTATACTTTTTGTAAATGCAAACTGAAGAAAACTGACAGTTTTGACATCAATTGTCATGGTATTAAAATAAAGCAACATAGCAAGGTTAAATATTTGGATGTATTTTTGATGAAGCACTTATTGGAGAATCCATGAAACTTCATGTAATTTCCAAAATAAATTATAAATTAAATTTTTTATCCAGAAAAATTAAATACTTAACTCCTGCTCTTCGAAGGCTTTTATGTACTTCATTAATTTAGCCTCATTTTGACTATACATGCTCTTTATGATATGTAAATATTAATAAAGTTTTAAAAAAAAAACTTCAAACTGCGCAAAATAAATGTATTTCTATTGGGAAAAAGAGAGTATTTAAGAATTAATCACTTTGAACGAATAAATTAGCTTAATGTAAACGACAAATTTGAACAATGCATAAGTGCCTTTAAGTTCGTTAATAGAAATTCAAAACTGGTGTAAATAATAGCTTAAGAACAAGGAAATCTTACCAAAAACTTGATCAGTCTTTCAGAAAAACTAACCAAGGTCAAAACACTGAAATACGAGTCTGGTTTAATTAGATAGAAATTAAATACGGCATATCATATTATTTATATTAAATAAGTATATTATATATTTGAACAGACCGCCCCCTTACCCATCAAGGGACCACAATGAAAATAAGGCTTTGGCTTTTCTTATGCTTATCCCTGCTATCAATACAGGCCCCGTTATTTACAATGTTGCATTATATTGAAATTTTTAACATTTATTTTGTATTTTTATTGATAGTGAATAAATACTTACTTACTTATATTATTTTTAGGATAAGGCATGATAAGAATTTTGCATTTTTGTCAAAGTGTTGCACTTCAATTATGCTACAATTTTTGTAAAGCTCTGAAATATTTTGGAAGGTCATTTCTAGAATTTTGAAATAAAAGGTTTTAGATGCATAGATTTTTATTTTTTCATTTCCGATAGTCCATTAGTCACTAGAGCTTGTTGTGATTATTTTTAGCCCTGATCCTGAAATTGAGTTTACAGTGCGAAGGCTACTTGAAAAAGAATTAACTAGAGAAGTATCAAGATTTACAAGCTTTTTGTTTAATTTTGAAAAACCATTGTTTCACGTGCCTTCTATAGTAGAAGAACTAATGAGAGCCCATCTTGCTGCACTGGTATGGCATTGTGGATTAGGTCAGAATTTTTCTCTTGTTTGATTTATTAAAGCTTAGATACGCAACTTTAGTGGGTGTTTTTATGATTTAAAGCTTAGATACGCAACTTTAGTGGGTGTTTTTATGATTTAAAGCTTAGATAGGCAACTTTAGTGGGTGTTTTTATGATTTAAAGCTTAGACACGCAACTTTAGTGGGTGTTTTTATGATTTAAAGCTTAGATATGCAACTTTAGTGGGTGTTTTTATGATTTAAAGCTTAGATACGCAAATGTTTCTTTACTAGAATTTTTAAAAATATTATAGAGTGTCACTGTATCTTAAAGGTCTTGAAAAACACAGAGATGTCATTTTAAAATAATTTTCAATATTCCAAATGAAATTTTATTTTTTTAATTTAAATTTTAAGTCTCAAAAGCGCCTTGAAATTACGTTATTTTAAGTTATTTTAAGCTGATTTACTTTACTTAAATTAATATATGAGTTTATTTGCATGTCAATGTGATATATACAACCTTCATAAATTTTGATGTATTAAATTTTAATGTCTTAATTTCCATGCACAAAAATTAAGGTAAAAAATAGTTTTGAACTTATTTAAATCAACAGTTAAACTATCGTTTCACTCTTTAGAGGAAGAAATGTTGCGTATAACACTTGATCTGATGAATGGAAAGTGTCCTAGGTTATCTATCTGCATGAATAATATTGTAAAATCTGTCAACAAACTTAAATTTTATATAATGCAGGTAGGTGTTTTCACTTATTGTGTTATATAAAAAGAAAATATAAATGCACATTCAAACACCATTCTATGGATGCATTTTCAGAAAATAACTAAAAAAATTCCCTTAAATTATTTATTTTTCTTCAGAAATTGCATTTTTCTCACACCATTATTTCATTTTCTCACGCCATTATTTATTTTTCTCACGCTATTAATTTTTTTCTCACACCATTATTTATATTTCTCACACCATTATTTGTTTTTCTCAAATCATTATTTAATTTTTTCACTCCATTATTTATTTTTCTCACACTATTATTTTTTTTCTCACACCGTTATTTATATTTCTCACACCATTATTTGTTTTTCTCAAACCATTATTTATTTTCCTCACATCATAATTTATTTTTCTCACTCCTTATTCATTTCTCTCACACCATTATTTATTTTTCTCAAACCATTATTTAATTTTCTCACGCCATTATTTATTTTCTCACACTATAGTTTTTTTTCTCACACCATTATTTATATTTCTAACACCATTATTTGTTTTTCTCAAACCATTATTTATTTTTCTCACACCATTATTTATTTTTCTCCCGCCATTATTCATTTTTCTCACGCCATTATTAATTTTTCTTACACCATTATTTATTTTTCTCATGCAATTATTTATTTTTCTCACGCCATTAATTGTTTTTCTCAAGCCATTATTTATTTTCTCATGCAATTATTTATTTTTTTCACGCCATTATTTGTTTTTCTCAAGCCATTATTTATTTTTCTCACACCATTATTTATTTTTCTCACACCATTATTTATTTTTCTCACTCCATTATTCATTTTTCTTACACCATTATTTATTTATCTTACACCATTATTTATTTTTCTCATACCATTATTTATTTTTCTCACACCATTATTTGTTTCCTGAACAATAATTTAAAAATAAATCTTTTAAGTCAATTTTTTCTGCACGTCTTAAAAAATTTTTTTTCTTAATATTCTGTAGATTCTTTTCAGGCTTTAAAAAACTTCTTAGTAGAAAGAGTTATTCTTCCATTTTCCAAAAGTAATTGTTTTTAACCTTTGCTAAATTTCAGCAAAATACTTAAAATTTTGTATCCAGATAAAGGACTATAGAAGATGTCACATTTCCCACATGGGTTCGTATCGAAAATTCTTGTTTCTTTGCTCATTTTGGGTATAGTTTAAGGAAAATCTCTAGTTCTTGCCAATTAATCAACATTGAAATTTCTAAGATTTTTTGTGCTATGAAATATTCATTGCGTATTTCATCTCACTCATGGGCATATACGAAAAATGCTCATTCATTCACAGAGGGCTCTTATAGGGAGTGAAAACTGTATACAATTTGATCTCTTGTTTAAAGACATTCCATTCCATCAAGCTACACATATGCATTTTGAAAAATTTTTATCCTAGAAAATAGAATTATTTCTTTGTCCTTTTCCTATATTAATTTTCTCACTTAAATTAAAGCTCTGGGAAACAGAAAACTCTATAAAATGTTCCATGTAATTTGTTAAGTTTTTTTGTACTAAGAATGCTATCTAATTAATAAGATTTTTTAGAAAAAGCAGGCTACTGGAAAAGAATATTTTGATCTTTGCAAGCCAATGATCAGCCGATGTCAATTTCTTTGTATGAGTGTGAATTCGTCGTCACTTCTTAATACCAACAAGGGAAACTTGTGGATACAAGCTGCTTGGTCTATAAAAGAGAAATTTGGTTACAACTGGGATATTCTTCAATGGTCACATGTGTCACATAAATCTATCAAATTTGATAAAAAGGAACTTATAAATGATATATGCAAGTTTATTCAGGAGGAGACCAGTTTAGATGTTATAAGAAAATGCTTCTTAGTACAGGTTCGTATCTGCTCTTGAATTGCTGTTATCATGATAATCAGTTTTTTCACACTAACTTTTGATTTATTAGGTTAGGAAATATAATTCATTTACTACTGATTGAAAGATCTTAATCAAGTGTTTGGAATATGTTAAAATATGATTTTAAAGTTGTAAAATTTTCAAAATGGATCTTTATGCTTTACAGTTATTATCATTTTATTTTTATTTAACAATGTTTCTCTGCATTCACTTTAATTTTTCTTCAAACCCGCTATTAAAGAAAGAATCATAATTTTTGTTCAAAATCTCACTACAAGATTTTCTTTGTCTATAAAAAAATGCCATATGGGAAAATATGTTAATGACAATAGAGGGATTTAATGTCCTCCTCCACCTTATTTAGTTCAAAAATGGTGCGATTGTGGAGGTCCTGTAAAAATGATAAGGTAGTTTAAATTTTAGAGCAGGGATCTATTGATGTTTTTTGTATTCAGGAAGTCAGGTGGAGTGGAGCTTTGGTAAGATTTTTAGAGAGTAGAAGGACAAGATATAGGCTTTTTTAGACTAATGATAGTGATGGATATAGGGAAGTAGACATTTTCATAGCAGAGGCATGGTAGAAAAAGTAATTGATGTCAACTATGTTAAGTAAAGTTGTCACTTCTGTATCAGCTTATGTACCCAAGTGAGGATTTAGTGTGGACGATAACAATAAGCAATTGTCTTAGTAGGTGGTGACTTTAATGGACATGTTTGCTGTTGAGAACTGTATTCATAATACTGAGTGTGTCTTGGCAAGCAAGGAAGGTGAAAAGAAGTTAGCATGTAAGAGCAATTGCAAGAAGTCACTTAACACTATTTGAGTTTGATAGGGCTGATGATGATTTGAATTAAATTAAATTCACAACATCTGGTTTATAAAACCATTGAGCTAAAACACAAAACACAAAAAATTTGCTTGTTATGTACTTGAAATAAAAATTTCAATAGAATAGGTGTTCTGATTAGGTACTTACAAAATTTTCAGAAAAGGTTTTATTGTACCTACTGTAGGTACTTGTTAAAAGTTTTAAATAAGGTTTTGATTAATATTGCTCCTATTAAATGCAATTATGGTGATAAAATGTAGAGAAATAACTTAATTACACATACATGTATCATGTGAAATAAAGAGATAAATTGAATTACATCTATGCAACTCAAAACAACAAATTCTATTTCTCTAGATCCACTGCCCATCAGCCAGCCTGCTGTATTTATAATGCTAAATGCAGTTTGCTGGAAACACAGGTTCATCTGGTAAAGTATCCTGGTATTTAGATAAACCCAAGTCCTAATTTCAGAAGTCACACAAGTGATTTGATTTTTCTTTTCATTTTACGTGATAAATATTTTGTTTATTAAATTTCAAAAATATGGTTATTTTGAATATTTTAGGTAAAAAGGGCAAAGCACAGATTAATAGCTGGTTATTTGATGCAATCTTTGTGCATTCGTCAACACTTACAGCCACACTGTGAGTTGGCTATCATGTTTGGATGGTTATGCTGCTTTACACCAGGGGGTTCTATGAGGTATGAGGTTATAACTACATGTATCTAGCTTTAGCTGCAAAAGTGTTCATTTGTTGGTGTGTTTTTTTGGTAGTTATTTTAATATTATGTTAATCTCAGTTACACGAGTTAACAATGAAATGGAGAATTTTCATTAGTTTATTTATTATATATTAAAAATAATTTTATTTAATAAGTAATTTTATATAACAATATTGAATAATTATTACAATTGTTTTTATTTAAAATGTGTGGAGGTAATTTATTCAGTTTGGATTTTTCTATTTTGGATTTTTGATTGTAGGTAAAAGAAGAAACTTTTAAATAAATATTTTATGATATCATGGTTATCATGGCTTATTTTCTGTATAAAAGCCTTATGAATTGCGTTTGGAAAATTCTTATTGTTCAAATTTTCTATCTAACGTACAGTTTTTAATTAGAGTTTAAAAAACCTAGTTTTTTGTAGACAATCAATCATTCATAGACAATCATTCATACTAAATCTAGCACTTCATTTGGTGCTGATTTCCTTATCATCCGATGTATCTTAAGATACCCGTCTACCAAAGTCCAACCATATCCATTAGGATTAGATACACACATACAAGGTAGAGGTAGATTTGCATTTTCATTGTTGCGGTCATAAGCGAAACGGGTTTACAGTGACACAAGTCATCGTTGATTGGAGGCAATTGCTGTGGGTGATTCGGGTAATTTTTTATTACAAAGCTTCTGGTAACGGCCTTCGTCTACACTTGTGCATTTAACAACGTATAAATTGCAATGAAATCTTTCTATGATAGGGAACAAATTGACTTCGAATGTGAAAGAATCACCAAACTTTTTGAAAACATTCAATGGTCCCAACGATTGTACTTGATTTATATGCTTCAAGGAACTTTGGCTTTGGTGTTTTGACAAAACCACCATCAGGTAGTGCAAGTTACTACGGAATCTGACTAAGTGAATGGGAAAGAACATCTTTCAACAAAATGTTCTCGAGTTTTGAAAATAACCAATAACTTGGCAAAGATTCTGCTGCAATTTCTGCCTTTTCTTTCATTTTGCTTTTAATTTTTGAACGTCTTCAATTTACGTTTTCTTATTGGATTTTAGAAAGGCGCAAAATCGATTCTTTTTCCTCAGAACGCAAAAGGTCATCCTCAACTGCAGTCAAAGCCAGAAAATATTTATAAGCTATTATTAAAGAGATAAAAATTGCATAAAAGATGAAATCATTTTTATTTTTGGGGTGTGAGTTACTCTGTAGTCTGCAGTACTACATAATGAATATGTGTAGATATCTTAGTAAGTATGTTGATGGATATTTTAGTTTTTTTAAACAGAATCAAGTTATTGTGGGTATAATTTTTTAAAAAATCTTTCCTAAGCTTTTTTTCTTTCTCATAAGCAGGTATATGTATAATACATTTTAAAAATGTCTTTTGGAGAAAAACATTTTTTTTTTGTTTAAAAGAACTTGCCATTACTATCACTCATAACCACATACTAAATAAATGGAGTTCATTGTCATATTTTTAATACTTTCTTTATAAACATTATGTGCTCTTCTCCATGTTGTTCATTTTTTTTCATCTTGCAACAGGGTTTTGCAGTATAAATAAAATAAAAAAGTATAAATATAAGATAATTTATAGTTTTTAACTATAAGACTGCCAATAAATTAATGTGTACAACTTTGGTTGAGGTACAATTTTATTGAGAATCTTTTGTGTTTTCATAACTACATTGCATATAATTATAGATTAACCCCCTAGCTCAAAATTCCATCCTGATAAAACATGTGAGTTTTTAGTTTTGAACAGCAAAAAAATGGCGCATGTTTATAAACTGTCAGATGTTTATTTTTTTTGGTAGAGTTTTTTTGTTGGAAAAGCCCCTAAAGAAATTCTGTGATGGCCAGCAAATGTTTTTCCGACTATATCCATTCCCTAAAACAGGTTTATGTACTTTGAAATTTTCCCCCACGGTTTGTAAGTAAATGTATGTTTTATGGTCGACAGATTTCTATATATTTTTATATAATATCGATATTTTAGTTTATGTATTACTACTAAAGTGAGTGCTCCAAGATTAATATCAAACCAAAAAATAATAATATTAATAAAACGAAACATCGTCTAATTAAAAATTTGCTATATAATGTTTCGTGCCAACGCAATTTTTCAGCTAATTAATGATGCAAAACGTATTACAACATTAATTACTCGAAGAATTGCGTTGGCATGAAATATTATGTAGTAATTTTTTTGTTAATGGATATTTAATTTTTTAAATATTGTTATCATACATATATATTGATATTCATTGCCGCATTTAGATTTCATTATATCTGATTTTTTAAAAAATATACAATTTTTTTTAAAGACAAATTGAACATTTTCTAGAAGTATTGGTTATAAGGTGACAGTGTTTTTAAAATAGATAACGCTAACTTACTGTTTTTTTCCCCTTATTTTCCAGGCTTTTGTTTCTTTTTTTTTTTTTTTTCCAAATATTTTTTGTATTTCAATGATTGTTTATATATATTATTTTGGTTATAGTAACACAAAGCCAGATGTCTTTAGTAATATTGAGTTAGTTCCTAATGAAGAATTAATTAAATTAAAAGATGTTTTCCGAGGCTTTGAAAATTTTATCATCAAACACTTTCTCTCATCATTGGGTAAAGTTACAAAGTTGCAGAGTCAGAAAAAAAACGAAACAGAGTTGGATTTTAATGATTCTTCATGGAGCTTTATAATATCTTCAATTTCTGTTCTGTCAACTTCACTTATGTCTGGTACGTACCTTTTCACTTTTTGTACTTTAATATTTTTTACTGTTAAATATTTGGTGACAAAAATTTATTTATCAAAGGAAAAAAAATAGTTCTATAAATATTTATCATATGTATGAATGAAAATGTCATAATTTTATGTAATCATTAAAATTTAAAAAACGAACTTTTTATTTTATTCATTTTTTCTTTATAACAATTAATAATTTTTCCAGTTTTTGCATATTTGGTTGAAAGCTTAGTTAATGGATACTCTTTTATTCTTACTCAGATACTCTTTTTCATAAGCCCATTTATTCATTAATTAATTTTTTTTTGAAAAACGGTTCTTCACAATCTTTCATCTAAGTACATTTGTAAGAGAGTTTACTTGCACATATGTTCTTCTATAGGCCTAAAATAATCCCAATGACAAAAACCTTAATATTTGAGCTTAGCTGCTGCTTAAAAACAGGAGGTAAGGTAAATAATGTATTTTGTCTGTTTTGGAGTTTTGTCAGCCAATGTCATCTATTTATTTAAAAAAATTTCCTGGAATGTGCTGGAATTTGAAAAAAAAAAATTCTGTGGATACTATGTGTTTGTGTGTTTTGTCTAAATGACAATTGAATTGTTTAATCATTTCAGGATTGGTCATATATAGAGCTTTCCGTTTACCTACATATTTATTTTCCACTGTGTTGTCATGGAGATAAATGATTTGCTAAAACATTACAGCAAAAATATGACTTATATATATCTCCCAAACATATTTATATCTCCCAAACATATTTATATCTCCCAAACATATTTATATCTCCCAAACATATTTATATCTCCCAAACATATATAATGGAGTAATAGCACAGTCAATTGCATATCATATTGCAGAATGATTGGTGATTTAAACGTTAATATAGAAAAATGCTCTTTTAATCAATTTTCAAACTTGAATTTTAAGGTTTCATGTACACAAATTTTTTTCTGATTGTATTACAGCAAACTTTTATTTTCGTTTTTAGGTGATATAGATATCTTAATAGAGTGTGGAATTTTTGATAAGATACGTGTTGTTATTGATTGGTTTACTAATTCATCATCAGATTCAAATATGGTTTCAACTCTGGTTGACGAAGAACCTGAGAAAGTTGTTTATTCAAACGAGATGACAGGAAAAGAAATGGCAGACCAGATGAGGATTGGTTGTAGAGTGATAAGAGGTAGAGATTGGAAATGGGATGATCAAGTAATTAATTAAAATAAAATAATGTTGTTTATTTAGCCACTTTTCCAAGCTCTCCAACCCTTAGATATATAAGCAGTATCAGGGTTCGAACCTTTTTTAGCGAAGTAACTTATTAGCTTTATATATATTAAGTTTTAATATTTGTTGCATAGATTAGGTGAATGGTAAAAATGGGAATTTCTAGATAGTTTAAAGACCTAGAAGAGTTACTTTGTTGAAAGTAAAAATATAAATGCAAACATTCATTTGAAACATTTATTGAATTCTATTATGTACTGAAAGGATCATAAGTAGATTTTCATATGACTTTTCAATAGTGGTCATTTCAAAAGTTATTGTGGTAATAGTATAGGTAAGGGAATCAGGGCACGCTATTACAAGGAATTCCAAATCAAAAATTTAAGAGAAAATTTTAATGACGGAAATATTAACTTCCATCCTGCCTTAATACTATAAATGATCTATTAAGCCTGTTTATTTAAAATAGATTGCAATTTCTGCTCATTAAATATTTAAAAAAGAAAAAACTGGTTATTCAGATTTTTTTTAGATTTTTGTGGTTATTTTAAAGATAGAATTTATATTAACGATTATCATGGAAATTAACAATTATTTGCAATATTTCATAACTATACAAAATTCATTTTCCTTGGGGCTTATTCAAGAAGAGGCTTATTCAAAAATGGGCCTGAAGCAATCAATTATGGTATGTGGATCATTTGCATTTTAGGATGGTGAATCTCCAAGTGAAGGGAGTGTGATCAGTGATATTGGCAATGATGGGTGGGTAAGGGTGCAATGGGATGGTGGAATCACCAATTCATATAGAATGGGTAAAGGTGAAAAGTACGACATCGGTTTTGCTAGCGAATCAAATAAGAATAATGACAACGGCAATAATCACGGTAATAATTTTATATGTGAAATGTTGTCTTTAAATCCAAACTACTCAACAAAAATGCATGTTTTTATTAAATTAAAGTTTGGTTAGTTTATTTTCTATATTTCTGTATAAAAAAAGAAACAATAAGGTTACATGGTCTTCTGTATTTTTAAAGTTAGATATCAAATCTGCATTTGTCATTTGTTTTTATAATAAACAATACAAAATAAAAGACTAAGTAAAATCCTATTTTTTTAAACGAGAGTTTTTTATATTATTAGAAAAAATTTTACCTCCAGTAAAATAAAGAAATGTTCTACACCAAATACAATGTTTTTCTTATGAAATATATTTGTTATAATATACTTGTAGTATTTACTTTGATACGAGTTATCGCTCGCTGTTTTCTAAAACCATTCATTATACTTTTTTTTTGAAAATTTTCAAAATGGTTCATTGAAAATTCAGCAAAATTTCTGTTTCTCAATTTTGACACTTTACATCTTTTTATGTTGTTTTCTTTCTTTTTAAGTCAAAAGATCTTCGTCCATCTTTAATTGTTTAGCTTGCAATAAAAGTCTTAGAAAATGGAGTACTTTTTGTTTTGTCAAAAAATCTATTCTCGAGATTTTAAATTTAGTGGTTGTTGAAAATGACATCAAAGTACTACAAGAAATTTTAATGTTGCTTATTAATAAACAAATTTTTAAAGCTGTTGATTAAGTTTTTATTTAAATAACTCGCAATATTGACCAGATCGCCATTACTGAGATTTTTCAAAGCTCAATAATATCATCAATCAAAGCTCAGTGGTGTTATTTAGCTCACTTCCACTTTTACTCAATTTGTCATATATTGAGCATGATTAAAAAATTTCAATGAAAATACGTTATACTCAATTTCATAAGGACTTTAATTTAATTCAATTGTATAAAGACTGTTGGGGATTCCTTTAAAATGGCCATAGAGGGCCTTATTTGACCCACATAGGGTCATAATGATAATCTTTATTCCCTAGAAAAAAGGAAAATCTCAATATCTCAAGAAAAACCCAAATAACTTTTTTTTGGCTATAATTTTGCATGACGTCAAGTGTCCATATCTCACTTATAGCTTTACATTACGAATCTTTAATAAGCTTAATAAATTTGCAGAGGGCTTTTTGCAAGAGAACAATAATTTTAATTCACACACATCTCGGTCAAGTGATTTCCACTAGTCACTTGACTAGAACTACAAAATTTGAAAAAGATACATTAAAAAAATATTTATTTAAGTTTTTATGGAACAAGAAACGGTTTTTTCAATATGTGATTTACTTTTAGTAAAATGTAAAGTTTTTAATAATTTTCCAAAATTCAGCCTATGAATATTTTAGCACAAAACTAAAATTATTTTCTCTACCAACAGTCATAATGATGTTTGCAGCCAAATATCAGCAAATCATACAATTTTTTATAAAATTTTTCAAAATGTTTGTATAAAAGTGAATATGTACGGTGAGTATCATCTGGCTCGGTTCAAGAGTTTAGCTTTTATACTTTAGCAGCCTGTAAAAGTAACAATTATTTGTATAAATGTTTTGTGGTTTCTCAAAGCTCAATCTATGAATCTTTTCATATTTTTGTTTATTCTCTGGAAATAAAATAGATTTCAAATTAAATGTGACTTCACTTCACTAATTTTTGAAAAAATTCGAAACCTTTTCGTTTCGATCATTGTATTGAGAAAAGTTAAATTTGCAATCAGTTTTCATTAAATTTGATGTTTAGTCAAGAATACGCTGAAAGAGGTCATTTTAGTTGTATTATTGCATTCTGGCTTGTGTCATGAAAAAGTTTCAATTTTTGTTCCAGACATATTATATCTCAAAATATTTCAAAAGGTGCAACTAAAGTGTTACAATATCTTTATTACATAAATTATCTGTAAATAGTAATAATTTATTGGAAGAAATATTAAAATAAAATTCAATAATAGCAGAAACAGATTAAAAACCGAAAAATAAATTGGAAATGCAAATAAAATATT
The DNA here is from genome assembly GCA_035046665.1 of Euphysa ruthae. NCBI lineage: Eukaryota > Metazoa > Cnidaria > Hydrozoa > Anthoathecata > Corymorphidae > Euphysa > Euphysa ruthae. The sequence continues at coordinate 4,898 of JAUZNK010022412.1, read as the reverse complement.
TTTGCAATGCTTCTCAAACATGGTTTTTATTATTATCATTTTTCTTTATTATTTTAAATAGCAATAATTGATACCTACTACTAATAATAATAATAATAATAATGTTAGATCCTTTCTTCAGTTTTCTTAACTGCAAAAATAGCTTTTTTTATACAAAAAAAATTTCAATTAAAAAAATCAAATTTGATAACCCTTAAAAGTTAGGTTTTAAATAAAATTTTACAAAAAATAGTCACATAAATATTACAATGCTTTTGGAACAATGCTTTAAGTAGTTCATTGTTTTATTTATATAGTGAACATGGTATAGATTCAAAAAATGTTCAAAATGCATTATTAATTAGGGTTTGTAGGTATATTTGCATTATCAACTTTTACAGATGACAAACTGAAGATGGTTTTGAATCCTGTCGTTAGCGTCAAAAATTCATTGACATCCATGCTTATTGTGTTATTATCTAAAGCCGCATCACATAAAAACCTCTCAACTAATTGTGTATGTCTGGTTGCAAACTTTGTAATCGAACTTTTGAAAGAGATAGTGGAAAATGAGACATCTAGTTTAGGTAAAGTATTATTGCTGATAAACAAATGTAGTGTATTTTCGAAGTCAATAAACAAACTATTGTTTGAACTTGGAAACAAACAGTCAAGTTTTGATTCATTTTTTATACCTATCATGACTAATATCACATTCTATAATTTCAAGCATAACTGGTATGTCAAACAGCTATTTTTTGGCTTTAATTTTGCAAAAATCGATGGTTTTAAACGTGCACTCAAACATTAGATTTAGTGATTCAGTTCGTGTAACAAAAAAAATTTTTCAGGTTGTTTTGTAATACATATTATATATATATATATATATTTTATATATCTTAGGTTTAATGGATGAAAAATAAGTCTACAATTCCTGATAATGAATTTAGTCCTGTCTAGACATTTTCCAAAATGAATTTTTAGGAAGGCGATTGGAGTTTTTAAATCTATGAAAAAAAGCTAGGTTGTTATAAAATACATTTTGATAATTAAATTACTAGAAATGTTTTGTTTATAATAGACAAGCTTCTTTTTAAGTTAAATCACCAAACCTTGCTTTCTTTCCTTAAACCTTTAAGTTATGAAAGTTTGAGATTTCAGAAAAAAAAATGTTGTTGCTCATACAGCACTTAATTCACATAAAAATCTAATGATAGGTTTTGATTACATTATTTTGGGAAAGCTGTAAATTTTAATGTTATTTAGGTGAACGCATACCTGCACATGCATTATTTGGTTTTATACGAGCTCTCTGTGTTTCTAATGCAATCAAAGAGTTGTTGTGCAGGGAAGACTTCATCAATCTTGTTATGAGAATGTTAGATTTGACATTGATCAAAAAGGTTTCTAGTCACCAGGCCCTTCTTCAAGTCCAGGTTAGTGTATTCATATGATTTAGTTCATGTTTGAGAGTAGTTTTGCATAATGTTAAAAGCTTTATGTTAAATTGACTATACTGGCTAACAATTAATTTGAACTGATTTGTAATTATCCACAGTCTGTTTAATCAAATCGTCTAAAAGGTATTCTTCACGCCCTGTGAATAAAATGCAATTTCAATTTTATTTAAATTATCCATGTGGTCTTGTTGTATTGGTGCTGTCATTGAATTTTGCAAATGTGATTTCGCTTGTTGTATAGCCCTAAAGGAACATTCACTTGTAATATTTGTTGTTGCCAAAACAAGTATCAACTTATTCATATATATCACCTGAGACAATAAGGACTTCATGTCAGGAGCTAATTTCCAGGAGTGACCTTGTGATGCTCGACAACGTTATGGTATCTGTAGATGTGGCATAAACCTTTGAAAAATATTTGGTTGAATACACCTGCATATAATTTGATAATGTTGAAAATTATGGTAGAAAGGATACCATTTATGTAAAAGGTTGGTACTTTGAAATATTGGGACTGATTGTCATATTACAAATGCAGCCTGTTTTTGTTCCATTATACAAAAATTATTTGATCTTATTTATTCCTTCGTTTAGTTGCAGATGTTAAAACAGATTGCATATTTTGTCAGTGCAAAAGAAATGGTTGCAAACAGTTGCCTGTGGAAACAACACTTCATGAAAAACGCTTTCAGAATATTGAACAAAATATTTGCTACCAATACATTATTTAAAAATGGTAAGTTTAAAATGCAGAAAGCACCATATGTTACCATTTCACCTAAGTGATCCAAGTTCTAGAATTATTTTTTTGTTTTATAAGCTTAAGCTTTGAATTTAGAAAACATATTGATATTGCCATAAATATTATGTCAGTCAAGTTTGTGTTTTTTACAAGTTTAGTTTTAGTTAATTTTCTGTAACTGCAAATGTTAAAGTAGATTGTATCATATATTGTATAGCTGCAAACAGCTGTCATTCAATTAAGAAGATAATTTTCTAAAAGACTTCTACCGAAATCAATTTTCTAGTGATTTTGCCATTTATATATTCAAAATTTAAGCAGTTATTTTTAGAGTAAGTTGTAGTTGCAGAGTGTAAAGTAAATTGTATTGTATCTTACACATTTTTATGCTTTTATTGTGCGTGCACACAAATTTACCAAGCAATTGTCTGCTACATTTTTTGTGATGGGCATTGGCTAAAAAAATTCCACTAACCCAATATAAAAACTGAAAAAAATAATTCCCCGTTTTTTAAATTATAGCAAATTAGTTTGGGGTTTAATAATTGTGACTGAATATTGTTAGAGAGACATCTCTACAAAGGCAAATTGCGTACCAAAATTTTTAAGACCCACTTATTAATTAAAAATAGTTTTATGATGAATGAAAAAAAAATTATACAAAACTCCTGCTGAGAACCGTTAAAAACCAACAACCCCAGGAGACTGAGTGCTAAATATTCAAAGAATTTAATGATATTTCTTATTTTTTATAACAGGAATAAATTTATTGATATTTTCTACAAGGTAATGTGGTATTATATTTCACTTCAGCATTCTGAGATTATGGAAATAGATCAAGTGATCAACACTTGTTTCTAAATTATTAAAGATACATCCTCAGCAATATAGGTACAAAAACTATAAAAATTTGTCTAAAAGATATGTATGTATAAATTGGAGCATTTTTTTTTACCTCCTGACCATTAACATTTAGTTATAAATAAAAAGTGAAAAAATATTCTAAAGCCTTCTCAAAAATGATAAGTGAGAGGTTTTTCTGCTTATTGGAAACCATATTGTCTCTGAGCAGTTCTAATGGGTTTTGACTGTCTGCCTCATCACATACTATTGAAAAACTTTTAAGGCAATATGATTATCAGATTATCAGCTTGCGATTCCTGCAGTTACTTTACTAGTAGAAAACATCGGGTTTGCATAAAATCATTCATCAGCAAATTGCCTTGAAATTTTCTTTGTTTATGTGTAAACATAGCTCAATTCTGGAGTTTAAATTTTTCTTGTAATATATCAAGAACTGTAAATGGTTTTGAAAAACTTTGCGCGCATGAAAATCGTAATTTTTTTAAAAATCAAATTCCATTTTGTCAGTCTGAAAAAAACATTAGTTTATCTTTCTTGGTAACAAGAATAACAACTAATTTAAATTACATATTAACACTAAAACTATATCCTGCTTTGAAACTGTCAGTTTTTTGGATAGTTATTGATTATAAATTGATGAGTGAGTATTCGTCAGTTCGTTACGAATATATAAATTTGTTTATAATTATAGTTTTATAGAAAGACATTTTCTATTAATAAAAAACACACTTGTCTTCCACAGTGCTCTGGTGTGTTAATATTTTTCTATTTATCTAAAGGAAATGTTATTTTTAACTCTCATTAAAGAGTGTATAAAAAAAATTTCAGATTTGTTTCAATCGAAAAATTTGTTCCCAGGTTAAGTTGCCTGTCAACATATATTATTTAGGTTATAGGGATGAGGTAAAAGGAGTTGGGAATTAATCTCTCACTGTTTAATCTTTTCTGTTGTTTTTATGTAACTATGTGTGTTACATGTTGTTGATGCAACAAACTATTTTAAATTAATTACTAGCTTTAAGAAAAAAACGCTACTAATATCTGGGTTGGTTCTTGGCAACAGAACTGTCACCTGGAAATTCCCTTTTCTAAGTGGCCTTTATGCTATTGAGTTAGTTGATCAGTTTGCTGTTTAATTGTCTTGCTACTTGATAATTATTCAACACTTTTTTTTTAAAACAGCGTTCCCCAACCTTGACAGTCCTTGTGCTTTGAAGCCCGTAGTCATATTCACACTCGACATGCCATTTTAATTCAATGTTGATTGGAACATTGATGTCAAATCTCTTTTAGGAGATGAAATACCTCTTCTTGAAATTTTTTAAGCAACCTTTTTGCTTTTGGTTTTTTGAGTAGTCGCTATTTAATTTGCGTGCTAGGATTTCAATACTCATTACATTATTTTTATACATCACAACCTTCATAGTCCAATTGTTCAATTTGACTGGATCTGTTTATGTCCTTGTAAATGAACTCACAGCATAAAAACCAATGAAACTAAACCTCTCCCTCAAAGTTCCTTTTCTGGATATCCCATTTAACTTTGGGTTTTATAGGTTTATATATAGGTTATAGGTTATATGTTTGGTAAATCAGTTGCTTTTTACTTTGCATCTTATTAAACAAGCGTTTAAGCGCATCATATCAATATAATTCATCCCAGCTTTATATTTTGTGAATTTAAAAAAGCAAATAGCCTATTTCAAAGCAAATTAAAAGGCTGACATTTCGGACATAAATAGAACAAAATTATTTCAGTATTTGCTAACAAAACAAAAAACTTGAGCTGCTCAATATGAAAAGCTCCTTCTCGAAATATAGATAAAACTTGAGCTGCTCAATATGAAAAGCTC
>JAUZNK010022401.1:0-20463 GCA_035046665.1 Euphysa ruthae | reverse complement strand
GACCTCAGACATGTATTCAGGGGAATTTCTATTAACGAACTTAAAGGCACATGCACTTATGCATTGGTCAAATCTGTGAATGTGGCAGAGTTTTGCTATCATGTGATAAAAAAGTTTCCGGATATTTTTTTCGTTTTAATTTTCTGTTTAATAAACTTGAATCATATATCTACGTGGAGTTGTGCATAGAACGTGTCGCTTTAGAATTATTTTGGTTTGTTTGAGGTTCAGGGAGAATTTTCCCATCCCCCTATTAGAATGTAGTTAATATTTTCAGAATGATATAAATTAAATACTAATTTGATAAACGCTACTTTATCATAAGTTTTTTGAATGCCGATTTAATTCCAGCTTTAGTTCCTACTGCAGTAATATCTTTCAAAATTTTTCATAATTTTCATGTTCGTTTTTGTAATAATCGACTACAGCTCTCGCACCGGCTCTAGCTCCTTCAGGTGCCACTTTTGCAATTTTATCGGTAACCGTAACCTTCTTTGTCTTCAGGGAACTCTCCGCCTTCTTCGTCAGAATCAGAAAGATCTTCACACACAGTGCTGTTAGAAGGGTCAAAAAGCTGTTTGTTATCACTGCTTGGTCTTTTTATGCTTCCAGAGGTTAAGTTAGTCAGTGATTGAGTTGATGTATCAAAGGGAAGGCTTTCATGCAGTGTTACACAAATTTCTCTCAAAATTTCCTAAATATCCAAAGGCGTTTTAAAACAGCCAACTTAATGAATGTTTTAAACAGCTTTTATTTTATCAGCAAAAGATTGTTTATTAAGAATAACTTCTTGTTTTAACATGAACACAAATGTTTGTTTTGTCAACGTTTAAAAATAGGTTTATTTTGATTTTCCTGAGTATAATAGGGGATGAAGAAATTTTCCTTCAACGGGACGTCCAAGAAAGTAAATCTCTTTTAATGTGACATTTGTGTAACAGGGGGAAAGGGGTCAAATTTTTTTGAATTTTTTGGGTGACGTCATAAATGAACAGCCCATAAAGTAACCTTTACCCTTATGTCTATTTTAAGTACAATGGCAAAGCGACAATGACAACCCCTGTCACTCTGTAACGCTAATAACCAGTCTATTCCACTCACCTGTCAATCATTGCTATCTTTTAACCCTAGCTTGGCAAAAAGACCGTCGACAAGTAAGGGTGGCCAGGCCAGTCAGAGGCTCATATTCTAATCTGAATTTTTTAAATATATTTTGAATCCCCTTTATTAAAGGGATCCTAGAAATTTTCATTTTACCTTGATGACTTGCGAAAGAAGAGCACCTGAATAGCACCTGAAGAGCACAAATAAAAGTAATATTAGTCAAAAAATTAAATGTCATATTCTAGAATTCGTAGTCAGAAATTTTAATTTTCAAACAAGCCGCCCACACCCAATAATTTCCATGAGACTCAGCCTTGTTTTTGGGGGCACTTCCTGGTAACCACTGTCACCCATAAATCACCTCTTCATGTAACTTAGTAACAAAATAATTATAATTTATCTGTAAAAAATTTTGATGCGTAAAATAATCGAAATTCCATTTACAATAATGGATGGGATGATTGTGGAGAACGGTTATGGTTTAGTGAAGCAAGGGGGAAACACTGACAAAGTCAAACTAAATACGAAATAAAATACGACACCTTCTTATTCAAACTTTAATTCTTCAATGATTTTAAATTCAATTTATCCGCGTTTCACTTAACTCAACATTTCTGAATAAAAAAAAATGCTCTGCTCACTTTAGTTTTTATAAAATATTCTGTATGCTTAAAAAAAAGATTGTGCCTTAAAAATCTAAACTAGCTATGTACGACTATTTTGATGAATTTTCATAATGACGCGCATGACAAAACCAAATGCACGACTCACAAAATAACAATGCATGAAGACAAACTTGAAATTTTATTTTCAGCGTTAGCAAAATTTTTCACAAATTTTGAAGATGGAGCTTTTTTCTCAAAGCAATTAAAAATACAAGTTTTTGATTTTATTGAATCATCCACGTAATATTTAAAACTGTTAGTGAAAAAGAGGGTTTAATATAAAAGTTAAGGATATTGGTGGGTTAGATGTAGGGTTGTCTCTTAAACGACAAAATATTTAGAAGATGGGAATACTAAGTAAGGTAATGGACGCTTTAGATTCCAGACTACTCGATAGAAGGTTATTTAATAGTATAACAAAATCTACAAATAAAATATTAAAGCAATTAATGCGAAATAAATTAACCAACAACTATTTAGTCACGTTTTCATTAGTCACATAAGTAGTCTTCTGAACATAATATATTCCAGAAAAACAAAGTAGGACAGTTTATTATCCATATTGTATTTAATATAGGTAAGTTTGAAATCTAAATATGTTTTACAACATTTACTAACACTTATTACCATTGTCTCATCTGTTATTAAGAATAGAATTTATGTCATCATACACCGTAAGGTTTTCTGCTTAATGTGGTTCTATTACTTCTATTACTTATATGTACCTGGTGATGAGGGTGTCAAGGTATGGTTAAAATTAGGGTGCTAAAGATCATTAGAACCATAGGGTTTTCTGTAAAAGTTGGATTAATTTTGTAATATCTTTTTGTAATATATTCGTTTTTGTTTGCGCTTTCATAAAATTTACACCTAACTGTTGAACACAGTTAATCCATAGTTTTATACTGATGAGTGGGTAGAGATAATCTATTCAAAAAATTTTGTAAAAATTGTTTATAAGTTTGTTTATAAATTATAAACATTAGAGAGCATAGCATCTGTCAGTAGAGCATAGCGTCTGTGAGTAAGGAATAGAATCTGTCAGTAGGGAATGTGTTCTTTTGAAATGCTTGAACATATCACATTAAAACTATATTACAATCAAAAAATATTTTCCAAAATGTAAAAGTTTTAGCGGATAGAAAGTGCAAAAAATATAATTCTTCACGCTAATAGTTTTAATCGAGTTTCTTAAAGATAAGTTATTTAAAGGCGAACAATAACCCAAGGGATGATTTGGGCAACTAGAAATTGGTAGAGTTCAAAGCAATGTCCAATGTTGATGTCATATTTAAAAAAAAAGAAACTTTTTGAATTATCCTATTATGAAGTTATGGCAGGTAAGTGGGTTTGATAACCTCAAAAACAGTGCCTTGCCTAGCTTACCTAAACGGCTTTCTGCATAGCTACTTACCTGTTTATAAGAGATTTCCATGGTGTTAATACTTTTTTGTAAGACCAGTCACTTATGACTAGACTGCCTAATCACCAGTTTATTAAAATACAGCAGTACAGCATTTCATCAAGACAAGGGTTTTATAATCATTAGTCTTTGCTGAAATATAACCAATGGTAGAATTACGGCTAGCGATAAATTAGGACCGATATGGAAAAGGTCGATAATGTAGTATTTTGGATAAAAATAAAAAACAAAAATGTAAATCCCTGAAAATTTCGAAATGATAACCGTAAATACCTTTTAGAACATTTTTCTTTACATTACTAGCAGGTAGTATGTTTCCTGCAGGATCGTATCGCCCAAACACATATATACACTTCAACTCATCTTTGTTCGCGTAAGCAATTCCAAACCCTAGTCTTAAAGTTCCTTTCCACACTTCTTGCGTGAAATATGCAGCACTAAAGAGGTTAGGGTTGTAGAATTCGTAGTTGCTACTACATACCTCATTATACCCAAAACATTTGATAAAATGAACATCTCATCTAAGTGCAATACTAAATAACAATTTCTGCAGTACTTGTGACCTGTGAGAGAAAAAGAGAGAGAAATTTTTATTTAACGTGGGGAGCCAACAAATTACCGAGACCATATTCACAGAAGGACCTACGTGGTGGGTCTTGGAGTACTTAGAGCACCCATTTGCTCCTATGAAATTCGCTAAACCAAACAACCCGACCAAATTAAACTAGCGTTGCATTACGCAATGAGTTTTGCTCAAATAATCAGAAATAAAATGGAAAGTAATTTTCCGCCAGAGTTGAGAGCCGATCTCGTGAACTTTCGTTCCGTAGTCAAACGTCCTACCACTGTGCCGATTCCTATATTACTTGGTAGTCTAACTATGAATCAAAATTTTATTCAGACGCCAAAATCATGCAAACAAACCAAGAAAGAGGGCATTTTAAAGCGAAGGTTGGCAAAACTAAAGGAAGGGGGACAGAACTTTAAATATTATAAAGTAAGAAAAAAAAATCAACCAAATCGGTTAGACTTGATTAAAATTAAAATCAAAAAAGCTTTGAGTTCGTTATATAGACAGATTTTGGGTTCTTGGGAGAGAAAATATGGCTCGTAAAACAAAAAGTTCGTTATGCTGAAGGTACGATGTAGAAAGGATTATTAAGGCTTTCTAAACAGTAAAAAGACGGGAAATGAATTTCGGTTTGTTATAACTAGTTGTTCGTTATATCAGGAGTTCGCAATACCGAAAGTCTATTGAAATTTTTCCAGGTAAGGTTAGCAATCTAGCAATCAATGAGTGAGTTTCATTAAATGATTTGTAGAATTTTTATTAAATGATATTTCTCCTTCTTTACGCCTCTGACTTCTACCGTTATCACTAAAAATAACGAAGCCTTTAAAATCTGGCAACGCAATGGTTTGCTCCCGATAAATTGCAATTCGGAAATGGTCTCAACGATTAACTTTGTTATCATAATGAATATTGGATTGGCAGATGATGAATCAAAAAAACAAATTTAAACTTTCGTCCTTTAAATTAATTTAATGCTTAAACACTGATAAAATACCTAAATACCATTCGTTAATAAAACAAATTATGACTGTAGCGATAAAAAGGTAGGACATGGCCTTAATTTATGCAAAATTTCACTTACTCTCACGCTTACAAACTTCAATCCTCTCTGAAGCACAAAAATTTTCGCTAATCACTATATAATTTAGAACAAATCAAACCCCTTTCAAAAATGAACAATTTTTAAAAACAATTCATCAGCGTCACACTGCTGAAGTAAATGGCAATAGAAATTATTAAAAACGCAGTAAAAAAAGGAAAGGTTAGTATTAATCTCATAATTAGTCTCAAAGATCACTTAAGTGTTAGTTGGAATTTACAAAAATATTGATTGCATTATTATTACTCATCGCCGTCACACTGCTGAATGTAAACTTTAGAAATACGATTCAAATAAATTTTCGCTGTGAAAAAAAAAAAAAGAAAAACAAAAACATATAATAATTCATGTACCAAACGCTATTATTACTAACATATCACCAACCTATTAGATGTTAGTGAAAAAACACAAGAAATATGACCCAATTTACTCTTTTATGTTTTCTACACTTTGGCTTTGAATATATCTTGACATATTAGATACTTCGAACTGATGTGATGAGCAAATGATGACAAACGTCACACAAATTCTATCGACTGTGCATTACAAGAATAATGAAAATTTGAGAAAATTTGCCAATTTTTTTTTTCTTTTTTACAGTTAAAAGAATGAATACTATCAAATTTTTCCTTACTTATTGCTAAATGCATGCTGTAAAAATATTTTGTCCCTCACAGTCATTCAAATTAATAAGGTATTAATTTGGTCAATTGTTTATTCTCTCTTATTTTATTAGGCTAAAATTGCGTTTTTTAACTAATGATTATCATATATTGACAGGTAGATAATAATTATAAAGTGTCATGAGATAAATATTTATTTTAGATGCGTTTTGGCAGACAACCTGCTCAGGTCTTTAGGCATAGTTTATATAGATTTTAGCAAGATCAAAAATACTTTTGTAGCAAATAACAATAGTATCTTATAATTTTACAGGCTGTAACAGATATGCTGGTTATCATGATCAATGGGTGCCCACTGCAATCCGTAAAATTATTTATACTTTGCCTGAAAGCGGTAACAGGTAGTCTTACGAAACGTAACCTGAATAAACATTTAACTTATGTCCTATTTTTAATTATCATCTACCTATTTAAATGACGGAGTTGACAATTCAAAATATATTGACAGATTGAATATTTTAAAATTTGAATAAGGGGTAATGTTGATAATTGTTGTAAGAACATTTACCCAAAAGCAAAGAAAATACAGAAACAATTGATATGTAAATATTTCTTCCATTTTTTCATATTTTAATTCAATAAAGGAACAGGTTTAAATATAAAATGAATTAATATTCAAGTTTTTAAAAATTGATTGTTCTGAATGAATTGGGATTATCCGGTTGCTTACTTTTGAAGGGTTCTTTGCTTTCATGCAAGGTTTTAAAGAAAAATAAAAGCTGTTATAACCTAAAAATTATTTACCTTATATATAAAATAATTTAACGAAGTTGAGAGTGAAATTTTTTCGAAATAAAACTATGAGTTAGCAGAGCATGTGAATCAACCAGATAAAAACGCAATCTTATGTAAAAATTTAAGTGCACAAGGTTTATTCGTATCATTTCTCACACGAATCTTCAGTTTTTCCTGTATTTCATGAAACAATATCATTGTTCTGTCATTTTTTGTTGCTTGTTATTTTAGATATACTTTCATAGTTTGGTTTGGATATTCAATTAACTCAGTCGATAGAGCTTCAGGCTCCATATTTCAAGATTTAGGGTTCAAATCTGTGTATTCCATGAAATTTACAAATTTCAACTTTAATGTTTTAATTTTTAAACATAAGATTTTGATATTTTCTTTACTGTCAACAGTTTATCTTTACATTTAAGGTCAATAATTGTTGTTTTTATTATCCTTGAATTTTTAGTAAATAGCCGTACGAAGCTTATTTTCATTCAAACCTGAAGTAATGAAAAAAGAAAAAAGAGAAAAAAATAATTAACAGTTATTCTTAGTTATTCGCGATCAGCGATGAAGCGTTTCTTTAAAGCAAAGCAGTCACCAGCTGCTTATCAAACCAGTTCAAAGTCGTCATCGTCATCGTAGTCATCGTCATCGTCATCATTATCATCATTGTCATCGTCATCGTCATCATCAATTATCATCATCATCATCGTCGTCATCGCCATCGTCATCATCATCATCCTCATCATTGTCATCATCATCATCATCGTCATCACCATCATTATCATCATCATCATCATCATCATTGTCATTAGAACTAAAAAATTAATACCCAAAATTATAAAAATAATTAGAACCATAATATGTTAATATTAAACGAAACCTAAAAATTTGGTTTATTTCAGAAGGTAGTTGAATTGAAAATTGCAAGTTTTAACTGAAAATACATGAATTAAATGCTCTTTGAAATATATTAACATTTTTTGAGTAGAATGCTGCCAACTTCCTTTAAAGATGTGAACAACAGAACTTGTCACATACATATTTCATGGTTGTTTGTCTCACTTATTTGTATGCAAAAATTTTATTTCGTGAACATCTTCTTGTATCGTGTCAAGTAGTGTTGTGTTGTTTTAATTGTTACGCTTACTTTAGTAAAATTTTGATGTTTACTGAAGGGTTTAAGAAAAAATGAGCAATTTTTAGGCTGAAATTTGGCAATTTTTGAGGTTCGAAAAACTTTGATCCTACAGATGAACTGCAAACATTGCATACTTGATTTTATTCCAGCAAGTTTATTTTTTTCATGAGCAATATGAGTTCTACTTCTCATTATCGGTTTAAACGTTATCTAAATATTTTTGCAACGTAAGCTCTATTTTTTAGGTTCTGTAAATTTTTTTTTTTTTCATTCTACCAGAGTTTCAGCGAAAACCCACACCCAGAAAACTCCCCCGGAAAATCCCCCAGTGTAATCCTCACTGAAAACTTCCCCCAGCTAATTACTGTGTTCTAAGGGGCTTAAGCTCTTAGCAATTTTGAAATGTTACACACTTATATTTTCTCCAAAAATTGATGTGTTCTGCGGCCAAAGAAGGCTCTAATATATTATTTTCCAGAACTAAAAATTACATGTTTGTAGAAACATTTGTTGTCTTAAGTGTATAAGTATCAAAAGTTTCTGGCAATGTGCATGGGTCAGTTGCATATTTGTTTCGGTTTCGGTAAAATGTTTATGTTCATCCCTTGTAAACTTTCATAATATATCTTCATGGAAATTACTGGATATATAGAAATTGATTCCAATTATTCATTTTAAAAATGAATCAGGGAGAAATATACTGGTACGAATCTGTTCCGCGCTGCATGACTGATTGTTGGTTAAACCCCCTGGCGCATAGAATTCAAAGGTCTTTATCTGATTTAACACTTTTATTTTTATAAATAATGGTGAATTGTGCTGAAAAGCGGACATGTTCACTAACATCAAATTCATAAAAAAAAAATTGAGTTTACGATAATAAAAAGGATATTGGTTTGTGAGGGATTTAAACGGAGTTGATATAGTGGTAGGACGTTTGACTCCGGAGCGAAAGGTTACAAGTTCGACTCCCACCTCTGGCGGAAATTTATTTCCATGTTATTTCTGAGTTACTGAGCAAAAACTCATTGCGTAATGTAACGCTACCTCAAATTGGTCGGGTTGTTTGGTTGAGCGAATTTCATAGACGCAAATATGCGTTCTAAGTACTCCAAGACCAGCCACATGGGCCCATCAGGAAATATTGTCTTGGCAATTTGTTAAATATAACAACTATCACTATGAGGGATATATGTAAACATTGCTGGCGAATGACATTCAGTCATGGGGTTGCATGCTTTGAAGAAAAGGCCAAGATTAAATTGACAATAACAAATGATTTTGTCGAACAAACTACCGGACATACACATCCACCATCACAAGCATAGATTGTGTTGAGATAAGAGCTCGAGCTAAACGGAGAGCTCAAACGCCTAACGATATTTGCCAACAGATCTTGCTTCTTTTGTGTGCAATTCCAAAAAAAAATAGCTCTAAACTTGTTCGCTATGGACGGCTTTCTGGAAAGAGAAAAATTTTAAACTGAAAAACGTTGAAAAGTATCTTATGTTTTTAATTTAACATTTTTCGTTCAGCTATTACCCAAAGCACTGAAGTAAACTTACCATGAATAACCAACATTAAACGAACAATTAGGTCACAGAGACAAGACAGGAATATACCTCAAATAAACCCGCAACAAAGAGAAGGCATTCCAATATTATTTCAACACTATCAGCTTACAAACTCAGGGGACCAATTTGCACTATATGATAGTGGTGTTGGGGATGTTGAAAGAATATCTATTTTCTCCGACCACCGGCTCCTTCTTTTTGAAAGTTCGTTTCAGCGGACTTTTAAAATTTAGCGATTTGATAAACCCTTGAAAGTTCTTCCTTTAAAGTAGAAGTTTATATGCAACAATTTTATATTGACAGTGTTTACGTAGTCAGTAAAGAAATAATCAACACCTTCACTTAAGACTTTTTCAAGGACCACAAGGTTTTCATCTGCTACTTATCCTTTAAAGGTGCAAACCCCTAAATTTCACAAAAACTTATTTTTCAAGCTTCTTCTCTCATACTGTCCGCTTGTGAAACTCTCTGTCTTCCGATTGCTGTCTGTCAGATCATGATCTTTAATCCTTTAAGGCTAATATCAATCAATAACTTTCTCAGTTTGTGCAAGATCTGCTTTATTCTTATTTCTTTAGCTTTCTGCCTAGATATGGCCTTTAGATATACAGAAAGCGATTGGTTTTTAAAAAAAGTCTATATATAAAACTGGTATGTGTATTTTATGTGAAGAAAATTATAATTATTAATAATTTGTTAATGTCAGTATTTTTCTTTTGTATTAAACTACCAAGTTCGAAAGAGGTAAAAGGCAAAGTAGGATCATATCGAATACGTTCTTTGAACTTAAGAAAATTTATCCATGCTCCTACCTTCTAAATTTTTAAAAACGAAGCACTCGTTTAGGTCAAAATAAAAATGGGTCATTTTTGTAGCCGAAAATACCTACACCTCAACAACGAATTTGAAAAATTTTTTTATACTTTGAAGGTTTTAGATAGTGGACCTAGTGGAGTGTCATTTTGATCAAAAGACACCAAAATACTGTAATAAGGTGGAGGGGTGGGGTGGGAAGAGATTTGAATTAATTAAATTCATATTTTCTTTTACACTGCGTAGTTGGTGAAATAAATTTTTTGAGTAGCTTTTTTGTCTTTGTTGCATGCAACTTGTTTTTCTTCGTTTAAATTTCCACTGGAAAATAAACCATGACTTGATAATTATTTATTAAATTCTGTTAAAATAAGTTCTGTATAATAATAAATAAATGAAATAATTCACCCTAAAAAAGCAGCGAAATATCTTTTTTATTACTGGAAACAACATACCTGAAATAAGGCTCCTTAAAATTACGTCACGGCTCATTAGATTCCAGGACAATAGCTGCATTTTTCTTAAATTTCAGAACACAAATATTTTTATCACGCTTTATAAGTTTAAGTAAAAGTAACAGCACTTAAGAACGTAAGCAAGAACACTTTTAAACAACTTTATGAGAGCAAATATGTATAGAACAACAAAAAACGCATATAAGAAACATTATAAACATTATAAAATGAAAAAGCCTGCTATAGTGAGGCAGATTGGTGCAAATTTTCACAATGTTTGTGCACTTTGTGCTAAAATCACGAAATTTTGACCAGAGATCAATTGACTGGAATTGACCTCTGAGGTCAATTGACTGAAAAAGCTCAGCGCATTTTTTTTAGCAATCCGTAAAGTATGTATTTTACTGACCAAATTTTATAAATTACTGAACATACCTTTTTTACATAAAATAACCATGCTTTCTAATTTTATTTGAATCAAACTTGCTCTAAGCTGTTCTTAATACAACTCTCTTGAAATGAGAGATCATAATTTACCAAAAAAATGGTGTTGTTGTGAATAGATCTATTTCACAGACCATTATTTTGAACACCCTATCTTACAATCTACAGACCAGTAGTGAAAGTTTAAAGTAATATAAAAAATACTGATTCTAAACAAATTAGACAAACCGGTACACGAGAATATTTGGCTACATGCAAAATGTATATTTTACAGACAAGATTTTTTAATTTACTGACCAAAATTTGTTATATATTGAGATGGCATTGTTAAGAACTCCTGGAAATTTACTTGAAGATAGTGGTTGGACTGTGGCTTTAACCAATGTCAACGTGGTATCAGCTGGGGTTGTACGATATATGTTACACGGCAAATATATTAACTAATTAATCCCCCGATCAAAATAATTTACAGAAATTTTTTTAGTCTGAGTTATTTAAAAACAAATGTCATATTGTTACTAGTTTTTCTAGCTTTATACTCACTTTATTGATGTAAGATGTGAATGACGTTAGGTAATATTTTACTGAGAAAATATAAAACTGTGTACTTTGCTTTTATACAAAACTGTAAGTGTGGCAACTGTTATATGCCTTTGTTTACGCTAAAAGTATGTTAGTATGTTACTGTATATACCATAATGTCTTTATACAGTTTTTCGTAATTTTTAAACAACAACAGATAGAAGTGGGAGGTAAACCCATATTATTTTCCTGTGTTACAAGACCATACTATCTTTTGCACTATTTTCAATAAATACAGCTAAGAAAATTTATTAGTTTTGTACAAATATAAAGCGTGTAACTAATAAATATCACTGGGCTCACAATATATCAGTTAGATGTCGCCGTAAGTTGTTGCTTATAATCAACTCATCGCCAACTATTTTCAGCAAATCACTGCATTTACATTGTACATACTAATTCACGATGCTTACAAGTCCGACCAAAAAACAGTTTAAAGATACCGCTGGTTATCGTTTCATTACCAAGACTTGTTGTCACTCGCTACTTCAAACACGGAAATTCATAACGCATTTCAATCAAGAAGTTTTGTTGTAGCGAAAAATCTGGACAAGTTTTCACCAATTTTCATCGATCATGCGCATAAACAAAAAAATAAATGTGTAAGAGGAGATGGTGGTGCAATTGATATCACAAAAAAACCTACTCAATTTCTTCGTTGGATGGTTTCGGGCACAGAAATAGCTCGTTCAATAACAGAGTTCTAACCTGCAATTTTTATTTGCAAGGTGGAATAAGATACTAAGCACTATGAACAAATGCTTCCAAACAAGATTTCGAACAAATTTTTACGATCTTGTTGTACTATCTTCTTGTTTTGGCTTCAAGAGATATAAATGAAAGAAAGTGTTATGAAATCAATACAAAAAATTGAAAAGCTGGGAGAACAATTGTATGAAGAGTTTACACAAGAAAGATTTCTCAAAAAAACGAAACTTCTCGATGATACAATTTAAAAAAAAATACGACATTCCATGCAGGGCCTACTCCGCAAAATTCAACTAAGCAGCCTGAAGTAAACAATCTTAAAAACAACGTATTCTTATAGCTATTTATTGCAAATCAGGTATAGAATGGCGATCTCAACGAATTCTTTCAACACGAAAATCAGTCATACAATTAGGACGGATGTGCTTCTATTTTGAGACCAAAATTATATACATCTTTCTATCAGGACTGCCACGTTTACAGATGAATACAAACTAGCTAAAATTGCTCCGTTATTTAAAAAAAGGGAGGAAGACAGAACCAAAAAACTACAGGCCCATTTCTTTACTTTTAACTGCATCCAATGATTGACTATATATATTTTGCATGGTATTTAGATCTTAACGAATGACTTAAAATCCGTTTTGAAAAGTGCACAAAATAAATATATAAGGTGTTGCTTAAATATGAAAAATCGTGTCCATATTGGAGCTGAGCAGCTTACAACCATGAATTAGTTGCTTGTTGATGTGAGGGTTAATCAGGGTATTGCTGCACATGCATTTAAATTCTTCAGCAGACCCAACCTAAATTACATGTCTCAAATCTATAAAGTTTCTAAAAATAGAAGAATCCCTCTACGCAACATTTATTTAAATACGTTATAGTTTGTGGTTGATTTTATTTCATTAGAAAGTCTGTTCCATATAAAGAGACCTTTTGATGACAGACAAATTTTTTCCATGGTAGATCTTCTGAAGGGTGTATCTAGCTTTAGATGGCTGTTTCGTAACGGGATTTTTCTATTTTCAGAAATCTTCATGATTTCATACATGTAGTCTAAGTTGGGTCTACTGCAGAATGCAGTTATTGCTGTTATATTTTGTTGTATATTGTCTTGTAATATCATATGTATATTTGTTTGTGGCAGAATAAATATTTACTTATTAATGAAAGATGTTGCACGCACAGGTTGTAAATCTGATCTGATGAAATGTCTAGAAAGATACTAAGAAGAAAGTACAACTAAACAACATTAAACCGCAAAGTGAAGCAGTCGTACTAGAAGGTTCTGTTACTGTAAAAATGCTAAAGCCGCGAAATGCAAAGAATTTTAAATAATACGATGATTTGGTATACCTTCCATTTATTCTCAACCAGTTACACCATATAAAACGGTTAGATATTGTGTGGAACGTTTATATTGAGTCATAGTTTGAAATCAACAACTGGTAGTAAACGTCGGCATGGAATCAGGCGAAAAATTGAAGCAAATACAAGCATTCCAACGAACTGGGAAGCATTTTTACGTGATGACAAAAATAAGACGGAAATGTTTGGATAATTGGCAGGCAAAACTGTTAAACTTGAGAGGAACGGAAAACATGTCGTAAGTGTATGGTGATAATACAATCAGCTCTCCTCAACTCCCTGTGAAAGATATCTCACTCTGTAACCACAAGGAAACCGATACCCGTGTTTTGTTACATACAAACCATATGACAAATAGTGGTTTTAACAAAGCCGTCATTGCTACTGTTGATACAGATCTGGTTATCATTGCACCATTTATGTACTCCTTAATGCAACTACAATTCTGGTCACAATATTTTGGCAAAACTGAATTTGAAACATAATTGTTTTTACTCACCTCCCCCATTATCAAAGTTTTTTTCAACAGTCATTCCACATTAATTTTACGGGAGGGTAAAGTTGTTATTTGAATATCTGCTATCTGCACTTTTTGCCATAGTTTTGGGCCAGGATTGTCTGAAATTTATGAGACTTAGTTTTTTTTTAAAGGTAAGATTTTTGACCCAACTTTTCTATCCTGAAGTTTGAAAATTTTCTTAAAAACCTTTCCCAACTTTGTATGCTAATAAATACACGAGTGAATGAATTAGCCTATCAATATAAAAAAAAAATATTTTAATCGTTCGTGACTATTTTGTACAGAGATTTTATTTCCTTTTAGATGGCAAGATAAAAAAATGTAATAAAAGATTTTTCGGTTATTGCATCAGGAAAAAAAGGTTACTGGTGCAGAACTTGCTAAACGTTTCCCACAGCACGCTTCACGAATCATTTACAGACATGCAAAGAAAGCAGTGGAATCTCCAGTTGATAAACGGAAAAACAATAAAGGACGTCCCAACGTGTTATCGGACAGAGACGAAAGAAATTTGTAAGGGCGGTTAGTAAGCTAAAGGTACAGCAAAAATCGTTTACATCGAAAAGAAAATTTGAATCAATTATTTCCCGTGTCAGTAGAAAAACAGTGAGGCGATACCTTAATCAAGACTAACATGGATGACTTTTGGGGGGATTGCATTCGATTTTATTTTGGTGTGTCATTCACGCATAAAATAAATCCATGCGATGAAGCAAAATCAGTCGGTAGTATGACATGGCGAAAACCTTGCGAAAGACTCGGCCACACATCAAAAGGTAAAAAAGGTGTAGATCAATTTTGGATAGCATATGGGGTAGGAAACCTCTTCCATACCTCATTTATCAAAGGAGTTTGGTTTAGCAAAACCTCGATGCATCGGTAATTTTCATGATTTGACTAGGTGTGACCAGGTTTCGTTTTTTTCTGGTTGTGAAAACTGCTTTTAAAACATGGAACAATTATGAATTAGTTATGGATGTCGAAAAGTTATTTGTCAAGAAAGGGAAAGCGATGTAAGGGTTGCCACCTACAAAGTCTGTTTAACACAGCCTTTGATACGAGTTTCATGCCAAGCTGGTCATGTTTGTGAGCAGTGACATATAGCTACCAAAAATATACTACCAAATCCTGAAGAAAGGGGTTGGAAAAAATTAACAAATGGAGAGTATGAGCCTGTCTGGTGTCTCTTGCCAGATGCATCTGCTTCATGTCGAAGGGACCTAGTTACAGAACTTTGTAAATGTAATGGTCACTGTGAACCTTAAAATATATTGATTTTATTATTTTTAACTAGAGCCCGCTTTATAATAAAATCTGCTTACTGCGTTTGCTATCTAAAAATCTAGTCTGTAAATTACAACTTGTAAACTACATTTAATTTACACAAAACGTTTTCTGAAAAATTTCTAAAGCAAATCTCATTCAAAACTTGATGGTAAAAAACTTTATAAATTATGTTTAAAAATATGCTATTTTTCTATTCTGAAACGTAGTTTTTATTTTAAAATCATTATTATTACCATCTAAATCAATTATATTAGAGTGCAGTTTTTACACCACTCTGTCTGAAAATTAAGAAGGTTCCAGGAAAACAATCAAATTTCCCTAGATTTACAGAATTTTTGAACAAAATTTTAATTCCAGGACTGTGGCCAACATGTATCAATTTCCCAAAAATTTTGTTTTTGGAGATTTTTAGAAGTATTTTTAAGATTTCTTGCTTCTATTTATATTCTGGAGGGAAATAGTAGAGCATAGAATTCTTAAGTAATATTTGCATAGTTTTTGTGAGTTTATTCAACGTCTAAACTGATTAACTCAAAAAAGAATTTGGATCTTTTACCTTGGTGTTAGTTTTTAGATATGGGCTAGACAAGTATTTACAAAATGACTGAAGCCTATTCTTTCTTTATATGTAATCTTTTTGTGAAGGAAAAATATATCTAAGCTCTGAAAATATATTGTAAGCGTTTAGGGTGAAAATACCTAACTAGTTTTGATTTAGTGACAAGATTCCCATTACAAAAATGTAAATTCAACAGAGGAAAAAAAAAAGCCCTACGAAAATATATACGTTTAATTGAGAGCGATTTTTCCAAAGAGAATTTTTCCAGTAAATACTGTATAAAAAATTATAAAATGATTTTGAGTTTAATAAAAGCACATATATTTTGTAAACAGATACCAATTTACTTATTTATCATAAGAAATAAATATTCTGGATACTTTCATGAAATCTATATAAAAATCTATGAATCCTTATCTACAAACTGGTTACACTCAAAATGCCTCTTCTTGAATTTATCTTCTATTTTTGATTTAGAAAGAATAAAAAATGCCAACTATATTTTATTTTTCTTACATTTTTTTTGGGACTATTCAATATTTTGTATTTGGGGCTATATTTGACAACAGCGCCACAACATATAAAAACTCGACTACAATATCCTTATCACAACTAATTGCTATACCAACTTTTTAAGATGAAATTATTGACCAAATTATTGCCTGCTACCGCTGACTACAAAAATAAAGACCTGGAAGAACTTGAAGACGAGGATAATGGTAGCAAGGATGTTCAGAATAGTTCAGAATATTATGAAGACATTATAGAGACCGGAGATGCGGAGGCCGTAATAAGAAGAACGCATAAAAATGTCAATGTCATTGTGAAAAACGAAACGGTTCCGGTGAATAAACATTTTCTCGCGTTGACTCACAAGTTATTTCCAAAGAACTCAAACAATTTACTGCAGACGATTTGTTATTATGATGTAATTTCTGTCACTATTCCAAGAAAAAAGTTCTGCAAATATTTTTGTGTCTGGTTTATTATTTTAAATTAAAGCCGATTATAATCATGTTTTCCACCTTCCTCTTCTAAATTATTTCTGTGCCATTAACCTCTCTACTTTGTTGTATTAGATATATTTAAGAACCTAAAAGCTCTTGAAGTACAAAAAAATGATTCATATGTCATTCTTTAAGTTTTCATGGGGTATTTCAGAAAATTAATCAACCTTCATTCCAAGCATTTTTTGAAAATCTGGTTGTTAAGCGTAGTTAAGAAAATAAAGACATTGATGCATATAAGTTTGTTATATTTTATTAAGTAAAAACCCTAAAAAAATTGTCCTAAAATTATTTAAAACACGCATACGCACGATATATATATATATATATATATATATATAATTATTATTTAAATTATTTAAAACACATAAAAAGGCTCTATGTTTAGATTTCATTGAAGTATCCTCGATAGAATAAAATGATGCTAAGTTTAACCAAAATGTAGATAATTCACAAATAGTTACTACAAATATAAAACGATTAAAATCAAGGAAATTTAAACCAAATTAAAATTTAAAAGAAAAAATGCCTATTGCTTCTTCTTTGTATCGTCCAACGCAACGTTCCAATACCATAACATTTGACCAAATATTAAAAAATTCAATCCTGACGCAAGGATGTACTGTGAAGTCACTAACATGTCACCTGTTTCTTTCACTGTCGTGAAGACACGCGCCGTACTTCCTGCAGTTAATAAAGCTGTCGTTACAAACGAAAGTTGGCCAGTGTGACCGTTTGAGAAGTTTGACCAGATCTGCAGTAACTACAATAAGAAAAAATTTATACATAAATACTAATGCAACAAAGGAATTATTAAACATACGATTATTTTACCATGATCAAGTTTTCTGATTGTAATATCAAGCGTTTGGTTTGTAATTCTGCGTGAATAAAATTACCATTTTGTTCAATATGTCTAGTGTGATTTATGCAACTATGCATAGCTAAGCGACCTTTTATTGCTTTGGCATCTTCCAAATCAAGCCTTCCTATCTATCTGAAATAATTATATGTCTGGTAAAACAACCCGTGGTTGAGGTTTTCAACCATTTTCAATACAAAAGGCATAAATAAGGTCAAATAATTCTAATCAAATGTGAAGTCTGCATAATTCAACCATTCTGTATGAGATATGTTACACATATTTTTATCTGCAAAAGCACCAAATACAAAGCGTTGGGAAACGAAAATTGGTTCTGACATCTATCATGCTTATTACTGACATTTACAATTATAAAATTTTTTTTAAATGTACAACAAGATGCATTGAGGAATACCTTCAAACTCTCGCATGACAAACGTTTCCAAACAAGATATGTTATCAAAGAAAAAGTACGGGTTGAAATTATAATTTACTCTTCTTTAGAGCATGAAAGTGATATCGTATGTGCGATGTTTTTTTTTAAGTTGTACTCTGTCCTGAAAACAAAGTTTAGATCAGCTTTTGTGCTTTTCATTTTGCTAACATAATCTATTTATCTCTTTCTTGATTAAAAACGTGGCATGATTAATTTAGGGTAAAATGTGTTTTCAGATTAGGTATAAACTGCCAGCATAACCAACTGAAGAGTGAGATTGGAAGAGTCTGTTGCCCAAGAGATAAACCGAATAGACGAATACCTTAAGAAACTGGAATAAAAAAACTTGTATTTAATTTATTTATCTTAAAAATATCCTCTTTAATTATACTATGTATTTTATTTCTTAATAAAAATTTCACTGTTGTAAAATTTCATATGTATTTTCTTTATAAGTGAAATATAAAAAATATAGACAAATAAATATATATGTAAAAAAAAAGAACTTCAATTTTGCTTATATTTTAAAAGAGCTTAACAAAGTGAGTCCGTCTCTGGCTCAAGTTGTTAATAGGGTTATTGAAAAGGCATGTTGATAATTTGATGACAAAACTACGTTGCTAACGAAGTCAGAGATCACAAGAAATGCTACAATGGTTACACTGAACAGTTCTACAAAAAGGGTCTTTCAAAATCTGCACTCAATTCACCTAATTTTAATCTATTGAACAATTGGAATTAGATTTTGCAGAGGTTTTAATAATGGGTAACTTGCATAAAACGTTTAAATTGTAAAAGAGGTTTAAACAACACAATCAAAGTAATCCATGCTAAATGTAGAAGCCTGGGGTGCAAAAAGTTTTGACCAGTTTTATAACTGAAAAATATCCTGTAAAAGTTACGAAGGTTTTGTAAAACCACTAGACAGCAAAAACCTTTGAAAATGTATAGAATTTATGGAAATTATAGTCTTTCCAATTTAATAAAAAACAACACATGTTTTAAAACCAGCAAGGGATCTTGCATTGACCTTATTTTGACAAATACAAGAACGCTATTTAAAAATACCCATTCTGTAGACGGGCTCAAGTGATTGTCATAATTTAATTTTTACGCTGTTAACAAAATATTCTAAGCTATTGCCTCAGATGGTTAAATATCAAGAATTTAACAAGCTTAATTAAAAAAAATTAATATTAAAGATTATTCTAAATACTCATACACCTGTGAAAAGTAAGATTATAAGAGATAACAACACGCTATGAAAAGAGCTCGTTTAAA
Organism: Euphysa ruthae; assembly: GCA_035046665.1. Taxonomy (NCBI): domain Eukaryota; kingdom Metazoa; phylum Cnidaria; class Hydrozoa; order Anthoathecata; family Corymorphidae; genus Euphysa; species Euphysa ruthae. The sequence goes on along the minus strand of JAUZNK010022401.1, from coordinate 1,143 downwards.
AAACATTGCTAATAGATTTGGAAAATCTACAGACATTCAGGTTTTTAAAAGACAGCGGAATTTTGTTGTAAACCTCATTTGTAAAAAGTAGAAGTAAAGGAGAGTCAAAAATCTTTCTGGAAAGCATGTAGATCATTTTTACCAAGTAAACCTCTTAGCACTAAAGAAAGAATTCTTCTTTTAGATGAAGATAATCTTACTTCGAATGAGAGAAGTATCGTAGATATTTTAAATTTATATTTTGTTAATATTACTAGTGCTCTAAATATTCGAATGTGGCTAACTGTGTATGATCCTGTATCAAAAAAGACTTTGCATCATTCGATATCAGATTTTGATTTACATCCAAGTAATACAATCCGTAAAAATCTTCAGCATAAAAAGAAATTTGAATTTAGCCATGTAGACTCCATGGAAGTTTACGTCATCATGCAACTAAAAAAATGAAGTGATGATACTTCACTTAGTCTTCTTAAATCGATAGCACATTGTACCATTTTAACTGATTGCATTATTACTTCGATAAACGATTGCAGTTTCTCCGGTGGGTTAAAATGGGCAAACATATTCCCTGTTCATTAAAAAAAAAAAATAAATAAATAAAATAATAATAACACCTTAGATAAAGGGAACTGTCGTCCCATTAATATACTTCCTACTGTGTCTAAAGAGTTCGAAAGAGTCTTGTTTGAACAGATAAGCAGTTTCTTTTGTGATAAGTTATCTCCATTATCGTGTGGTTTTCGTAAAGGTTTTTCGACCCAATACACCATGTTTTGTTTGATTCTGAAGTGACAGCATTGTCTAGACAAAAAAGACGTAATAGGTACAATCCTCATGGATTTGTCTAAAGCCTACAACTGTATTTCCCATGATTTTTACTTTGCTAACTTATCTGCATGCGGTTTCTCTGATAAAAACTTAAGTTTTGTAAAAAGCCACTTTCACTCAAGGGAACAAAGGATAAAGTTTGGACCTATTTTTAGTAAATGGTTAAATATTATTACAGGTGTTCCTCAGAGATCTAAGCTTGGGCCTCTTTTATTTAATATTTTTATAAACGATGTTATTTTTTGTACTAGATTGTGATATTTCTTTAGAAAATGTCTTGACAACAATGCTGCTAGATTACAACAATGGTTC
>JAUZNK010022390.1:0-20469 GCA_035046665.1 Euphysa ruthae | reverse complement strand
ATATATGAAGGTATATATATAATTCTGTCATGCCTGAAGAAGATATGAAATATATATTAAAAAACTCCTGTTAAAATAATGATGCTTAATGCATTAATTTATCTTGTTATACTATTATCGTATTAGAGCATAATAACCTGTTGCCAACAACTATTTTCAATGTTACAATTGTTGTCAGCAAATAATTTCAATGTTACAATTGTAACAACTTAAAGTTTAATAATCATTTGTCTGTTCTCAATTCCAACCTATTAACGAAGTTTTGAAAACAAAATAAGGTAATTTTTAAATATTCATTATGTCAGTAGAGCGATGGTGATAACATATTTTCTTTAACTTTTGATTCTTTTGAATTGACATATTTTATCTCTTTATTTGAATATTTTCCAAAAGTTAGCAAAAATTTTAGTCAATAATTAAGTTACGCATTGTGGTAATGTCTCACATACGTCTTTCGTGGTAATGTCTCACATACGTCTTTTGTGGTAATGTCTCACATACGTCTTTTGTGGTAATGTCTCACATACGTGTTTTGTGGTAACATCTCACTTTTTTCTTTGTACGATGTGAATGAAGATTATTTTTGAGGCCTAATCTTCACCCTTTGGTATTCTCCTCTTATTAGAAATGTTACAAACCTGACGACTATTCGATCTATATAAACACGAAAATGCAGATAACACACTAACAAACAGAATAAGGGTGCAAGCTATAAAAGCACTCCCTTAAAATCACGCTCGAAACTACCACTAATTTTATATAAATTATCTATAATTTACATATAGAAAAATTTTACCGGTACAAGAAACTAAATTACAGTCTATTATAAATAAATACTAATTACCAACATTATAAATAAATACTAATTACCAACACGCTTTTCCAACAAATGCTAATTACCAACATGCTTATCCAACAAATACTAATTACCAACATGCTTATCCAACAAATACTAATTACCAACACGTTTATCCAACAAATACTAAATACCAACACGTTTATCCAACAAATCCCACAAATTTTCGACAAAAGACTTACCGAACAAGATAAAAAAAATTAAACAATCTTACAAATTGGTCTTTAGAAAAGCTGACTAAGCACCCAATTTACACTGAGCCTCTTCCAATAACCGAGCGACGTTAAAGACCAAAATATAAATCAAAAATCCATTTAATCGTAACGAATATCAGAAAGAAATACCTCAAACTCGCTAAAAAAAAAACTTTTCCCACGTGACAATAAATCATACCTTATATTTACCAAAAAACAATAAGATACTGGTCTCTAACTATTCAAAATCAAATTATTTAATAAGCGCAATATTTTTTCATTGTTTTGTTGAGAACTCCACGCAAAATATAACTTTGTTTTTCAAACGGATTGTTTGTTTTTATACAGCTTTAAAATATGTTTAAATAAAAAAAACGTGTCCCTGTTATTAAATTGAATCAGCTAGATAAATATTATACCAACTCATGTCATTCGCCACCAAAGTTCGTAGTATAAAAGGGCGGACCTATCAACTAACAGTAACAGCCAACTTTCTTTAAAAATTAATTTGGAGGAGCCGTTCAAATTTCGAGATGAAACTTGTCATTGCTACAGTTCTCATAGCCTTTACTTTGGCAGGTTAGTTTTTTTTGACATCTTTTAATATTTTTAACATTAATTCTTTCAGAAATTTATGCTTGAAATTATACCACTTGTAGCCATTTATAACCAAAATAAAAAAATATGAGAAGGCTTTTTTATAGTTACAAAGTAGCAAAAAATGACGAAAGCGCTTAGCAACATCCTTTTCTTATTTGGGAAATTTTTTGTATTAATTGGGAGGCTTTTTGTATTATTGAATCCTAAAAGTAATAAAAGAAGATTTTTTACGTTTTTTTATGTAAATAAGTGAAATTTTTGAATAACAATCCGGCTTTATCATTTTCATCATGAATGTTGTTACAAATGAAACTTTAAAAACATTGTGAATCCATCCAAAAATACTATAAAATTACTTTTTCTTTTTGGTAAATTTAATTTATTCCATTTTCAGAAAATATACTGGAAATTTTAATGAGCCTTTTGAAGAATAAAGTCGATATTTTCCTAAAAACTTGAGAAGAACTTGGACTCAAATTTCCATAGCAAAAGTTTACATTGAGTATTTCAGAATATCACGTGAGGTGTTTGAGAAACCTGCGATCCTAGCTTGTTGCAAGCTAAACAGAATTTATTTCGTACAAAATTAAGAAAAATTTTTGGTTTAATTTTAAAGAAGTTGAGAAACTCTGTAGCGCTAGATAAGGCTAGTTTAATCCCAGGTCGCTTATATCTTTCTTGTGGTGCTTAAATGACATCGCCTGGGCTTTACATATGAGCTTATGAAACATTTAAAGAGCACCAGTGATGATAACTAAAGAGTTGCTCTTAGAAAAGAAATCACTGGCAAGAAAAGAGCTAATAGCAAACTGCAACTTTTGGAGGAATTACATTGCCTTATTTTTTGAATAAAAAAAGGCAGATTTTTTTTCTTTTTTTTTTTTTTATTGAATTTGAAACAAAAACATTATCAAAAGAATCAAACTATGGCTTTTAAGTAGTGTAAAAACTAGAGTAGCTACGAAAATAAATTTATAGACTCTGACAAGAGAAATACTTGAGGAAACAAAAGATTTAATTTAGGAAAAATCAACTGCAATAATTATAATAAGATGCCTCTATCACCTGTGACTAAACCACAAATGACTACAACCACAAATGACTACAACCACAAATTGCAGAAGCAAAGGAAGTTTACTGAAAAAAAAAATTGACAACTGCTACGAACCTTTGATAAAATCAAGGTAAGTCAACGTATAATCACATCTTTTACCAAGTGTAAGACGAGAAATTTTAAATTGTGATGCGTTTATCGAATTTTTTTCCGAAAACATCTCATAGATAAGCAACATATGGTTTTAATTACAGTTGCACAAGCAAGTTTCGTAACAGAATGTTTAAAGGACTGCGATGATATTCCTGCAGGTCACCGAGCAATGTGTCGAAAAGACTGCATACAAAGTGGTGACGAAACATTAGGTATATTTTAATATCAGAAACTCTTACATACCCGTTTTTTTTTTCAAGTTTTTTTTTTTAATTGGTAACTGAAACCTTCTTTGTATCCAGAAAAGTTCAAAAAAAAATCAGTATCAAATCTCAGAAGATAACCTATATCTACTAAAGACTTAAAAAGATATAGTTTACCTATTCTCTTATAGTGAACCCACACCTACAATACTCGTAATCGTAAAGCCAATAAACTAGTCTGGTCGAAATTTAAAAATACGAAATTATGGTAAAAACGCAATAAAATAACAATGTGTCTCTAAATGGAACAAATCCGCCACAAATCCATCGCTGGGACGAATGGTGCTTTTAAGTTCAAATATACAGACTCTCTTGATTACAAAAATATTTTCGGTTTAAATAGAAATCAATTTAAATTAATTATTTATAAACGAATATATATATATATATAAATATATATAGTTAAAATAATAAATCAGCTACAACAAACATAATTATTTCTTTCTCCTTTTTAAAGCTTGTCTTTAGTTAACTAAACACCTACTAATAAATTCTGGAGTCACCCCAACTCTTGCTATATGAATGACACCCTCCGAAATTCTGGAGTCACCCCAACTCTTGCTATATAAGTGACACCCTCCAAAATTCTGGAGTCACCCCAACTCTCGCTATATGAGTGACACCCTCCAAAATTCTGGAGTCACCCTAACTCTTGCTATATGAGTGACACCCTCCAAAATTCTGGAGTCACCCCAACTCTTGCTATATAAGTGAAACCCTCCAAATTAACCTAATATTTAAGTTAAACAACTAATCCTAATTTGTTTTAGTTTTTTTTTTTAATTATTATGAAAAACTACAATATATTTTTTATTTGCTTAATTTTGGAAATAAAATTATGTTATCTTATCTTAGTAAAGATTTTACAGCATCTTCCGTACCTTGAAATACTTGCATAATGTAAAAAATTCCTCAAGTGTTAAAAAATTTTAACTTTATTTACCGTGAATGTCAATAAATCTAAAAAGTAGTAAGAAATATTGAGATTCTTTCTAAAACTACGCCATAACCGTAATGTACTGACAATCGGATAAAAATTTAGAGTTGAACAACTTTTATAATAAAGATCAGGACAAGAGTGGGGTTGTTTGACAGATAAAACTATTTCCAAGACATTAAAATTCAATTAGTAAAAACACTTTAAGATTTATGAATTGTTCCATCTTTTAAATGACATTTTAAAATGGCGTCAAATAAATATCGACTAAAAATTTAAAAAGAAGCCATGGTAAAATACAGAACAGATTAGCTTAAGCATGATAAGACATGGGCAAAGATTAATTATGATTTACACCTTTTGCACACTAAAACTGATCTATTCCGTTGCATAAACTCTAGAAGAAGCGTTCATTCGAGATATCCTTTTTGGCTTTTATCCGAGTGCTTATTACAGAATGGCTGCTAATTAAGAAAAATGTCTCCTTTTTATTTTTTTAGAATATGACGGGGAAACACTTTCAAGAATGGAAAAGGTAAGTAGCAATAATTTCTTTAAACTCGGATAGTTTTATAACTAAAAAATGCAACAAATGTTTTGAGAAATTGGCAATGATAAAGTAATGCTGAAAGCAAGTCATCTCGACGAAATAAACTTTAAGAGCTTTGGTAAACCGTCTCAATAAAACATAATCTAAAGGCGATTTTTTGCAAATTGTCTCGAAAAAACAAGCTATAAAGATTGTTGTTATCAAGTTATATCGACGAAACAAACTTGGAGGGCTTTTGTTAGCAAAATGTTTCGACGAAACAAACTTTAAAGGCTGTTGTTAGCAATGTAGTGATATTCTTAGTTATTCGATCGAATTTTCTACATAGAAAATGTGTTTTAGATGTGCCCCAGTTACCTAGAGATACAACCTAGCAATATTTTGGATCAGCAACGCATTCTTCTAAGATGCAACACCATTAGGCCCTGATTAAACGGTTTCTAACTTGAACTTATGTCTGCTAAGTTTGCCGTAAAGTGTCACTTAATTTTCGGTGATTTTTACCGCAGAATTTAAGTGGTGTATGTCTATGTTCATCTTGTTTTCCTAAGTGATGACATAAAAAAAATGAGAAAACAAATAAAAATTTGCAGCATACACGCAGTAGATAATTACCTTTAATGTAAAGTCATAGGCGGCTCATTATAAGAGAACGCAACTTTTTCAAGCAGAAATTGAAGTAAAATAAAACTTTTAAATCTTTAAATTGTCACGTTTAATTAAAGTCAAATCTTATTGTTTTATAAAAAACATAATGTATGTAAAAAACCAAGCGAACAATTTTTTTTTTATGTTAATTAATATCACCCTGCCGAAATTTTATCAAATCTATAAAAAACAAATTATTCCAAAATATATTCAGTATGTTTAATAAACCTTTCTAAAATAACAGAATTAGAAATTTAGATTTAAAATTTATTACCAAATACGCTTAGCAAAAAAACATCAAAAAACGAAAAACCATAAAGTTTTACTCTCCGTTTAATTTCTCAATCAGCATAGGAGAAAAATTCTTGAATAATTGACCATAGCAATTAAATCAAACTAAAGCTGCACCAAAGACATAGGTAGAGTTATAATAAATTACAACAAAAAACTGGCGACAAAAATTGAAAAAACACAATCAAATTGCAATTTTATCTAAAAAAAAAATTTTTCCGATTAAATTAAATTTGTAGAGCAATCAAATTAATCTGTAAATTTGCCGCTGCGGTTGCTAAAAAAAAAACATAAAAAAGTTTATTATAAAGTTTAAAAATAGTACATTCTCAACATAAAAATACTTTTAATTACATAAAATAATTTTTAAAAAATTATGTCTGGAAAATTATGGAGAAAAAAATAATAATAAAAAAAAAGAATAATATTAATTATAAACTAAATATATTGTTTTACTAAAGTTCCTCCTCATATTAGAATCTAATTAGGAGTTTCTATTAGATAAATTCGTATTTTGTGCAATTGCGTTAGCAAGCAACTTTCGCTTACGCTAATAACTTTTAGTGTCATGATGATAACGTTACTAAATCATTATATATTTTCTTTTAGTGTCATGATGATTTCCAAAAATGCGAAAACGGAAAGCGTTCTTTGGGAGAATTACAACCGTGTTTCACAATGTTCTACCACTGCAAACTTGATAAATGCTTGAAAACCGTAAGTATTTATTACAAGTTATTTTTTATAAGTTATATAACTTTTTAACATTTGATTCTGAACTTTTACGAAATCCAAGTTACTGTAATCCACAGTTTTAATACAAACTTTTTGAAAAGAACATCTTGACCATTCCTCAAATAATTTGAAATATTTACTGTCTTTCAAACATAAAATAGTAAATTAGCAAAAATTATTCCCTAGGCAAAAGTATAAACATATATAAAGAAAATTTTTCTTTATTTAAATAGACTTTTTAAAAAATGAGCGTTGTGTTTAAAACCTTGCGCCTTTCAAACGAAGCAATACATTTGCTTGAATAGAAATATTTTAATTACAGCGAATTATTAATATCAATCCACACATTATTGCGTAATTATTGAGAACTAATGTAAAAAACGGAGAAATTGACCTACATTATCTAAAAATTTTAGTGCAGAATACTTGTTTTTAAACGACTTTATTTGCCAATAAAAAAATTTAGGGCAGATTAAATTTAAGATCGAATTTAATTTTAGTCCAAGAAATAAATGAGCAAAAATTTGCGTTTCATAATTTTACAAATTTGATACATGCTTTAAATAATAAGAGAGGAATGGCAAAAAAGGTCTGCAAATTTGATGGCAAAGCTCAATTCCACTAAATAATTTACCAATCTATTGTTATTTTAGTGCAAGTGGGAACAGAAAGTCTGCCGCGCAAAAGATGGCACCCTAGCAGGTTTTGCTAAATGCAATAAATTATATAAACCGTGCCTTATCAAGAATGACTGTTAATGAAAATATGTTTTAGATCAATTACATTGTGAATTATTCATCTGTCTAATAAACAAGCAATAACCACTGCTGGAAATTCGGAATCTAGTTGTATCGCACCGATCCTGAAATTACTTAAAAGTTAGGAAAAATTGCCATTTTTGGCTTTTTTTTTTTTTGTTATTTTAATCCACATCAAATTGCAAAAGAAGTGAAAAAATGTTTATTATAATTCTAGTTTAAAGATTTAGGGTATAAATGTCTTTTTCAGTCCATTTCATCTATTTTAAATAAATTTCCCTATTACCAGTTATGATGATGTTTGAATCACCTAAAATGGTTTAGACATAGTTTATAATGGATGTTATTATGGTTTACTGGGTGAGATTAATGATACTGAGGCGAAATTATTCAACTTGTAGATTATAATATGCGTTTTTATTGTGAAAAACTCTTAAATAGAAACTCACCTATATACACGGGTTGTGCCTTCAAGGACCTTCTCTGAAACTTTTTAACGACAATAAATTTTGTAGCTATTGAGTTAACATGTCTGTTGTTTTACACATATGCTGCATTTAATAAATCCTCTGCATAAACAGGTTGCGCCACAATTTATCTTGAAGTTTTTCTAAATCTCATAAAAAACATGGTAGACACTCTTGCCAGCTTACTTAAGCGAAAGGTTCTCTACCTGTCTTTAAACAAAACTCACCTAAGTGATGGATAATTTTAAGGGTAACGCTGATGCCTAGTTTCATGTAATTTTGGCTAAATATCTTGATCCTCTCCAGAAAGTGAGGGTTAAGCTTATTTCCTTAGCATGATGAAACAACATCACCAAGATAATTCAAAGCTGCAATAAACTTACCAAATTCATTGGGTGGTGACAATGCTTCTAAAAAATCAAACTTAGAAGTCTTCCACTGTCATTCACCTTGCAAATACAGCCGTGGTAAACTTCTTTCTTTACCTTTTAAGCCTTGAGTCACTGCTCACTTTGAGGCTATACTCTGTACATCTCTCCATATATTTTGCACTCTGAACCAATCAGCAGGTGCAACTTAGGAAGTGGCAGAACAAAGATTACCAGTGAATCATTGGAATCGCCATCGCTTAAGATTAGAGAATTAAAGAATTACCCAAAATTCTTGGCGGTTTTCTTTTATTGCCTAGATTCCAAAAAGTCCCAGAAATATTTCATAAACTCGAAAATGTTCGCGGCGTACCTTTTTATAAAGAAATTCGTTTGAGACATTGCACAATTAACAAAAATATGGTACGAACTGCGACTCGCCATTTTTTAAAAGAATATTAAACTGTTTTATATCTACTGCTACAGTTTAATTTTTCTTGAAAGTGTTCACGTTAGACTCTAAAAAATTTTTAGACACTGCGCTGTTTGCTTTATGAAGCGAGAAGTTAATGTCGAAGATCTACGGCAGATAGTTAGAAACCTGCCACCACCATCAATGCTGAATTTGGCTAAAAGTCAACTTTTTCTAATTCCTTTTTTCGAAGAGTTTCTTCAATCAAACAGTAAGATCTTTGCAAAAAATCTGTCGACTGTTTAGAATTATGTGAATTTTTCTTTTCTTTGTCTCCCCTGCGATCGGTCAACTGGTACATCTAGAAGAAAACACTAATATGATGGTTTCTCTCATTGTCTCCATCGCAAGTTATTTCCAGGTGCCGGTGACAACACTAAGGTCTTGAGAGAGTATCTTAATTGCTGTGTAATTGAGCTGAAATTCGTGAGATATCCCAATAATATCTTCTTTTTTGAATGAATCCTTCTTTACATCAATTGATTTCCGTAAAATATTTCTCTTTCCAGCAAGTGTAGATGAGGTGAAATCAGATCGTTCTTGTAACTCAACTTTCGGGACTAATCGATTTTTAACAATTTAAGTAATATTTTCAAGTTTTCCTCTTCGAGAGTGTGCAGGAGCGCGAGCTGTGGTTGCTTCCGAGATAGATGCTGACAAAGCAATACATTAAATTACTGGACAGATGGGCAACAATGGATGAAGGGTGCCCAGGTTTTGGTCTTTTTACTGTTTAAATAATTAACCAAAGCCATTTGGCAGATACAACAACATTTTATATCTTGAGATAACTGGGTAGGACAATTTAGCTTTGAATTTATATCTGTTTTATTAGCTATTTCAAAATCCGGATTCTTCTTTTTTGGCAGACCATGACAATGGATGCAAACTTCACAAGGAAAATTTGGGTTACTAACCTTAAATTCATCAATGATCTACTCTTTCTTAGATTCGATTTTGTTTGATGAAAGCTCACATGTTGCTTTTGAGTAACAAGCAACGCAAACACTCCTGTGAAACTTTTTGTGAAATAAACCAATCGATGCTTTCGCCATCAACAAATTATGGCGTACAACAAATTGATGACGATATTAAAAATTGAATTTTATCCAAATGAGAATTCAAATAACGCTGCACTGATTTCTTAAACATTGCGTTGAAAAAAGTTGATAAAAATATAATAAAATGCCATTAGTTTTAGCAAATAACCGGCTATTCAGACACCCAAACCACGTCGAATGGATATGAAATAAATTATCAGAGAAGGTGCTAAGGCACATCATATGCATATAGGTCAGTTGTAAGAATTTAATAGACGGTAAGTCAACAATTTCTGGTCAAAACGGGCAAAATAGCCTAAACTTTACTTAAATATAGCCTCCGTTTTTCATAATTTAAGGATTTTTTCCGATAAAAACGCATGTTAGAATCTGAAAATCGTATAATTTTGCTTCAGTATCATTACCTTTACCCAGAAAACCATACTAACATCCAATCTAAAACATATCAAAGCCATTTTAGCTGATCCCAGCATCATAACTGGTAATTTCAAACAGGAATTTAAATAAATTTACCCAACAGATTTTTTTTGCATTCAAATCGCAATATAATAATAAAATTTTTAAAAACTTAAAACAGAAATGGCTATTTTGCTATCGCCCTAAATTCATTTTTAGATGGTTGTGGTAAAAGAAAGCACACCTAAATTTTTTTAAAAAATACACATTTTTTTCAATTGTTATAACATTCTGAAATTTTTTTGGGAACTTCCAATTACGAGAGAAAATTAAGTTGTTACAGTTTAATACTTTTAAATAATATTTTTGTATTAAAAAAACAGGTGAGACTTAGAAGTTTCTCATCAAGTTGAAAAAAAAGATAATCCACGTTTTTATAAAGAAGTAAAAATTATTGTTCTATTGTCGTGATGCGTTTCCGGATTTAACTGAATAAATCTGTGCTATTTCGATAAAATCGAGGAAAGCGAAATTTTTAAAAAGCAAAGCTTAAATAAAAAGCAAAACAATAATCAACCAAAATGTTTACCAAAATGAGAAGAAATATTTAAAAAATCATTTGTATTGATAACTTTTCTTTAAACAGAACTTACTTGTGTTATTGCTTACATTTGAACAGTTTTAAAAATTCAGCCCAGTATAGTTTTAACAAATCAGCCCTGTACGACAAAAATTTATCGTTAAAAGACTTTAAAGTGCATTGCTCATAGCATTCATTTACGTACTTTCATACTGTTTACTTTTCCAAATAAAAAACAAATTTAGCATGGTTTTGCATAAAGTTTTAACAAAAAGCCAATGTACTATTTCTCCAATTACATTACAAGAAGTGACACTAATTAGAGTATTTTGCATAAAGTTTCTTTATTATTACGTCAGTTCAATGACAGAAAAGAATTGGAAACTATTTTTTTTAACTATATTTTATTTGGGAGGTTTATAAATAACAAATTATCAGAAAGTAAATCTATATCGACAGCAAAATTCCACTCATAATATCACTTGTTACTAAATAATCTATTCACCGATTTTATCAACGGCTGTTCATGCACTCTTCCCGAAACCTGGCTATGTGCCATACTAAGCAGCGCAAAAAAAACTGCCTTGCACGGTATTTCTCTTCTAACTTATCAAATTCTCTTCTAAATATTAAAGCAGATGGCTATATCTTTAGGATTAGAGCAGCTGTCCAGACATAATCCAGGTAGGAACAGAGTGTTGTTTTTGTTGAGGATTATTTTCTCTCTAATATCCTGCCAGATTTTACGAGTCTATCTAATTACACTTTCGAAATAGTTTTTGAGGTAGAATTTCTTACTAAATCTAGAGAGAGAGAGAGACGATTTGGTTCCTGCAAAACTTATATCTGTAGTGAAGACTTTTTTTGCTAATCCCATTTTTGCACTTTTTAAACTGACAAAAGATAATAGCGTGTTATTTTATTGAGCACAGAATTGGTAATCCAAAGTTTCTATTGGAGTTTCAGGTCTTTTCTAGTTGCTTTTTAGGGGCATAGGTATCAACAGTACGATTCAAAACGAACAAAGAATTATCAAATGATTGATCCATACCCAACCAACCAAGATCCAGAGTTATGTCCCAAATAATATTTTGGATATCATCAAGAAAACTCTATTTGTTAAAGTGTCTCACATTACACATATAGATATTGTGATTTTTTGGTAAAGCTCAAGAGAAATAAGGGATTGGTGGAGAGATGATTCGATATAAAACATGTTTGATTACCAAATATCATTGCCATATCAGCATGGTTAGTAAAAATATTGTAAAATATTAGTTCTGGATCTAGCGTTATTCCAGTTGGTCGAAATAATTTAGGCATGAGGTTGGCAAATTCAAGATAAAGTAAAGTGCTAGATAGAGGGTAGTTATCTAACTCAAGTAAGTCAAGGTTATAGACCCCCGTCAAAAAATCTGTTTTTTATGTTCATAAGTTAGTTTACCAATGACATTTGATAAAAAATAAAAAAATCTTCATTAAACTCTCCCAGGTTCATCCAGGGATGTCTGAAGATACACGAAACAATTATATTAGAGGAACTTTCTCTGCTAATTTCTATCGTAGTTGATTTGAGAAAACCTGGTTTGTATATTTCCAAATCGTGTCGTCGCTTGTATACAAGATTACAAAAAAAAAATAATATTCCTGCCTGCTGAAGTTTTATTTGGAGAAGTTTCAAAAGAATAACTTTGAATGCTTAATTTAGACACTGGCAGACCTCTAGAAGGTCCATGCGATGAGAGTTGGCTATCACGAGTTTGCCCTGTTCATCAATGACGATTTGCGGTGAAGCTAGTTTTTCTGCCTGTATCTTAATTGTATGTTGCAACTTCTGTAGATCAGCTTTTAAAGTCATAGTTTTGTCCGTATTTATTATGTTAGGATTGCTTAGATACCTATTTCTGGAAATATTTTTAGACTTTTGATGAACATCTGTTTTATTAAAACCGAAAAAACGCACTGGAAAATTAACGATATTTTTTGTATATAATAAAGACAATATTAAAATGTCTTTTTTTAACGTAAATGATAATTTGATTACAATAAACAGAACTCTACATGTATATGTTATTGAAAATACCAGAATAATTAAAAAAATAATTTGCATAATCAACCAAAAGTTTTTTTACTTTTGCAAACGCGGCAAAAACAACATGGTTAGCTCAAAACAATATTTATTTTTCCGTGACAAATGAACATATTTACTACAAAATATTCCATAAAGGTTTTTTTTTTACAGAGGATAAGTTAGTTACTTTGCAGTAAGAACTTGATTTAACTATTGCGCAAAATGACCTGTGTTTACGATGACAGCAAAAAGGGTTTTAAAAGTCCATTTTCTGCCGAATGGCTTAACAAGTCTTTAGAAATGCTTTTTTGGGAAGTAGCTTTAACTTCCCGTGAAAGTAAGCAGCGTGTAAAATTTTTACAAATGGAGCAAGTAAATTATTTTTCGATTTGATTTTGACCTCGTCCTTGAAATTACTGACTTGCGTATTTCTTATAATGGAAGTTTTTCCTAAGCAAATTTCAAGAAAAATATTTGGATATTAATCCCAATATTTAAAGCCGATTTTCTATTCGTTATCTGAAATTGAGACACGTTTGTATTGAGCCCCTCTATCAGTTTTGCCATTTGCAATTGTATACGCTCTTGCAATTAACGAAAGCACTTTTCATTCCTTGTATGTTTTTCTATAACTTAGCGCATTGAAGCATTTTTTGAGTAGATATCAGAGAATGTATTATCGAAAGCTGGGCTCCAGAGAATGTATCATCGAAAGCTGTGCTCTCAACCTTACAAAAAAAAAGTATGCAAATTAATATAATGACCGAACTTGACCAGCAAATATAAATATGCAATTATTTATATAGGATTGAATTTCACTTTTATCAATATGGGTCCTGTTTCGGGCAGTGGCTTAATCTGGAGTTTCAACATCGTAGAAACAGTGCAGCGCCTATCATGCCCAACCTTGGAATATTAAACATTTTTAAATTAAATATCTATTCTAAGATTTATGAACAAATTTACACAGCAGAAACTCCCATCAAGTTTTGGAAATTTCTTTGCTAATAGTCAGTCAATCAGATACAACCTCAGGAACATTTATCAAAAAAAAAGTATATATGGTATTTTCATTAGCAAATAACCATTTCATTTTCAACTATGGATTTCTAAACGATTCTTAATCAGCTTTTAAAAACAAAATCAATGAAATATAACATATATATAATATATATTTTTTTGCATTTTGCGGAAGCGAAAAAGCGAGCGCAGCGAGCTTTGCAGCCGGAGCTCATTTGACAGTAACGCGAAAAATTCTCTATAGTAAGGAATTATTTTTTTGAGACTCCTCAGAAAATTCGTGTTGATTTTTGAGGCTAAATTTGAGGCGAAATTCATGTCTATTTTCGTGCATAAATTTGGGCCAAAATTCGTGCCTATTTTTTCATATCTGTCTCGCATCCCCATATCTTAATAATAATAGTTTAACAATAGAGAATAATTCAATCGAGACAATAAACTTGATAAATTTTGGTATCTCTATATGTCTCTGTTATTATGTTTTGTACGTAAATAATATCTATGGAAGAGTATTATGTAATGGCTGCTGGATATTAAAAGCAATTTTAACTCATTTCAAAGAAGCAATAATATTACAAAGTAGTTCAAAGAAGAATAATCAAAAAAGTTTTTAGCTAAAAAAAGGTGGATCTAATTCCCCTAATAGTAATAATCAAATCAATTGTTTTCTTGCAAATAAAAAAGTACATAAAATTTAAACAAAATATAAATCAACTTATTACAAGTCAACATATTACTTTTCCCTGTATGATCAACATGGCGAAAGTAAATAGATACCCACAGCTATACACTACACTGAGCGAAACCCATACCATGTCCGAGTCTTGGGCAGACTACCTATTGAAACAGGTAGCCGAATTTAAGGATCAGCTAAAAGCCCAGTTTGATTTCCTTGAAATCACTGTGAACAAATATACTGGGGTCGTCAACGTTATCGTCGGTTTTGATGTCGGGGCTACTGTGATGGGCTTAATTCTGGGTAGCGTTGGAACGGGTCTCTTAGTAAACGTGATCGCAGAACCAGTGGTTCTAATCATCATGGACGTTGCTGCCGGGTGCGGCCTTTCGAGCTCTGGTAAAAAATTATTACTAGTCGGCAAACAATGAAATCTTAAAAACATGAACTGATCCGCGTTCTCGTTGAGGACAAGCTCAATTCAATTACAGACCTGGCCAGCAAGGCGCTTGAAGTTGGTGTCATATATAAAGATGATTTCTATTCTATTCGGTTCTAATTTATTTAAAGAGAATGTATGATGTTTGACGTCTTCCAGACTCTGTCTACTCCCCTCCTCATAAACTTTCAACCTTCTAGCAGAATATACAAGCCTGTGAACCTCGGTATTTCATTGAAATCGATTTCTTATATTAATTTTAGGTTATCAGATTGTATTAAATTCTTATGGAGAGCACAAATGATTGATTGATTGTTTTCGATCTTCTATTTTCATCTATTAAATTTTTTTTGAACGGTTATGGTGTATCAAATTTTTTTTAATTTATAAATTGTATTGATTGGTTCATGCGTTGGACTTTCAATTTTATTATGTATTGTTTTCAAATATATTTTTTGAGCGATTGTGGTTTTTTTTTATGTTTAAATTTGAAATAAAAAAGTTTTGATAGTAAGGAGGTTCGAACTCATACCTCCGAAGTGGCTGGTGTCTTAGACCACTCGCCCATATTAACATTTATATCTTCCGACATTAACTACTGTTAATATTTAAAAAATTTTAAGATATGTTGACACGCGCCTATAAATGGGAAGTGCAACATGGTCCTACGGAGTACCCCCAGGATAAACTACCCGAGTTCAAGCCACACACACCCAGATTTGATGAAAACCGCCTAGAAGGCGCCACAAGGTCCGTAAGGCCACCTTATTCCGAAGGTGTAAAGCTACACTACTCCGGAGTGTAAACTCCCACTTGTACATGGATGGGAAGTGCCAAAAAGGCCGTAAGTCCTTCTATTTCCTAGTATAAACCTCCCAAATGCCCCAAAAACATTTGGTTGACGGTGGGAAATTACTACATCGAGGATGTTGACAAAAAGTCATGATATTTGAAAAAGATGATGAGGCGTATGTAAGTTATGTTAACAAAAACTATGGGTAAGAAAATGTTATATTTGATGGCTATTAAGATCCACTGTCAAAAAAGTCTAATTAACACTCAAGAAGGTTGAATTCAAAATGTTTATCCTAAAACGTGTTATCGAAATAGGATAATTAAGCGCCATATACTATGGAGCTTTTTCTGTCTAATGCAAAAACCAGTTAAATACTCTTTTGTAAGATTTCCTTACAAGAGATGGGCAAGTGGTCCATACATGTAAAGGCGACGTAGATAGAAAGATAGAGGCAACAGCATTAAATTTAGCAAAGGAATCATATCCAATTGCCGTAGCTCATGATACAGATGACGCATATCTGTGGCGATTTCCAAACATTTATACTGACAAACGACACTGTTCGGGGGAAGGCAATGTTTACAAATTTACAGACACAGTATTTTCATGTTTGGGAAATCAACTGAATATTTCATCTGGTCTGTGATTCTTTTAGATTGCCGTTACTTTTTTCTGTTTTTAATTTTAGAAACTGGAAGGAAAAAATTGAAAATTAGAGATCTAATGACAGCAAATTTGTGTGGAAGGTCGCGCAACAGTGCTATTAAAACGAGACGAAGTAAAAATATTGTCAAAGACCGAGATGATGTCGTTAAATCAAAAATAAAAGACGTGTATAAAAACTTTGCTTGAAAAAAGAACAAAATAGTTAAAATGATGGACGCACTTTAAACTCGCAGTTGTTAAATAAACGTCCAATGAGAAATACTTCAATTTCAGATCTAATTTACTGATTAAAAACATCGTTTACTTTATGCAACGGAAAATCAGCTTGGAACATTGAATAAACTCAGCAATGATAATGTTATAAATCATTCAGTACTATATGAAACCGATCTAAAAATTTATAAATTTCCAATAAACACAAAATCTTTTCAACGACACAGGGATTGTTTGTTACTGATAGTGGGGTCCAATGATGTAAAATATCAGCAAAATCTAGCGAATTTTGATAAAAGCAAATCCTTTGGCACAAAGGTGCCTTAACATGTATATTTTCAGAAACCATTGAGAACCGGGCAAATTTCGCTCAAAATGGCAGATTTTGGGGACATGGGCCCAGACACGCCCAAAACTCATTTTTTCCCAACTAGATGTATAGAATATTTTTTATATTTCCATTTTAAACCTTCTAATATATATCAAATTGTATATTATTGAACGTAAAACATCACTCTGGAAACATAGGGTAATAAATTTTGTAAATTCTTTTAATATTTGGTCCCAACCCCCATTAGGTGTTTTTTGTTTACTGTTTAGTTTACTGTAGCGAATTTCTTTCGGAGTAGTATTATATGATAGCAAACAAATCGTACACACTTATAAATGCCAATACTTTGTACGACGGTGTGATTTCAACTCCCAGAGAAATTGACTGGAACAATTGCTTCATATGCCAAGAACAACTAGACAGTCAATTGGTATGCCCAGCAAGCAAACCTGACGGAAATAACGAAAACATCATCGGTGATATTAAAAGATTTCAACCTTTTAAGCAACTTAGTACGAAACTTCTAAGTCAATTATCAACCGAAAATATTGTAAGTAAAAATTTCACATAATTCTTTATTCGTGAGTGAAAGTTAAATAAGTTGATTGGTTAAACCCCATGTGATGTGAATGTCATGGAAACGTGCGCATGTTAGTTATAACGAATTGTGTTTTATTTTAGGGTAGATAATTGCGATAAAAATCGAGCTGTGATCCATAAACGATGCCGTAGTCAATACGATAATCTATTATTTGAACGAGCAGCTAAACGCCAAAAGAGAGAGGAATATGGAACTAATAGCGTATCACTTCTTCAACCTTTAACTCAATCTACTGTTAAAGCCACCAACTTAAATATATCATGCTTCATTTGCAACCCTGAAACCAAAGAGAAGCTGCACAATGCAACAACAATGAAATTTAACGAAAATGTAACTAAAGTATTTTTTATTTTATATATTTACTGAGCACATTAGACGAGTATCCATTCCCCTTAAAAAGTCTGTCTATGTCAGTAATTGGTTTTATAGTCCAGCATTCACACTAGACTATAGCGCGGAGTGATTAATATTAGTAGCTAAAAGTTTTGTCTAGATATCCTCATGATAAGTTTGGTTGTTCACAGTTAGAAATGAATTGCTGCACATTTTTTATCCTGAATGAATTCTGTTTTTGTAGATCAATTTTAACAGAACGATTCAAAGAAAAGAATGCCATTGTTTGAAAATATACATGATATTTATACTGCGCATATATTTTTTTAACGTATTTTTTAAAGAATACATAGCAATAATTCATTAGGCTAATGTTCAGGTTCGTAACTCAGCGGAGACGTTACTTGACCAGAAACTACCGGTAATATTGAGCGAGGGTGATCTAGTAACTATTGAAGCACAATATCAAGCAGGGTGTTTAGCAAAATTATATAACAGAGTTCGCAATCACAACAACAACAAAGTAAAAATAAAAACTGAAAAACTGGTAATTCAAGGTATAGTGGAAATAATAGAACACATGAAGTTAGTTTTAGGGAATGTTTCCGAAACTCCCGTGTTTCGATTATGTGATCTCCAAACATTGTATAAAAACAGAGTGTTGAAATATGGAAAATTTTAAATCTACATACACCCTAGTCACTTTAAAGAGAGATTATTATCCTTGCAGTCCAGTAGAATTAGCTCAAATTTCACTCAAACCTAGAAAAAATTCATATCAAGCTGAAATTTCTCTTAGGGGTAAGTAACCATCAAAAAACAGCCCCGTCGATTTGACCCCGGGAAACCTATATTCCGTAGGTGGGAAATCGGACAGGTCCGAAAAATCTGTCTGAAAATAAAGTTGTCCAAATGGGAATTATATATCAAATGAAAGATAATTTCAAGGAGAATGAAGAATTTGCTGACAGTAAGTCACGAAAGTCATCTTACAAAGAGTTATGATGGCCCAATTATGATGGTTCTATACATTCCCCTTAGAGAATTATGCTGAATTATGCCAATTATGTAAAAAATAGGCTCATAACATTGAAGATTCTCTCTATTCCTCAATTATAAGGAACAATTTACCTTTGTCTTGGATGAAAAATAAAGTTTTATTGGGAAAAGACAGACAAAAGCTAATTTGATTGAAAAAAGAAAATCACCTATGTGCGTCATTGTTCATTTTTTGCCTGGCCAGGTCATCAGATGTAGGTGATTTTTTTCAGCATAAAAACCATTCTTTTCAACCATCTATTTCTGAGGATGGAAAGTTAAGAAAAAGAGCTAAAACAGACTTTCTACAATGCTTGGAACATCATTCGCCAAACACATTAACCTCACAATTAGACATAACAGCGAAGATAGTTAATGGAGCTATTTTAGTTCAAGCTTTAAAACCAGGTTTGAATAAAATATTTGGCGTATATGCCAAAAAGTTTCATCAAGAAATTTTGGCAATGATAAGTAATGAAAAAAATTAATCTTGTTGATGTAGTTTTTGAAAGATATTTAGGCAGAAGTTTGAAAGAAGAGACCAGAGAGAGCCGTGGGAGGCGTGAAAACTACTCCAATTTGGAAGGACTGGGGACAGTCCTTAAGAAAAAACGAAAATAAGAAGAGCTTTTTGCACTGTTGGCTAATGTAATGACAAAAGGCGAAACTCTTGGTGGAAAAGTTCTTGCAGACACACTTAGTGAATCTACTTTAGCAAGTGAACCTGTTGGTATGAGTAAACTCTCTCCCTGTAACCATGAGGAAGCAGATTCCCGTAAATTTGTCCACTTAAGATACTTATACCTCGTTGGACGTAGGAAAGTTTTGATAAGAAATGTCGATACTCACATTGCTGTTATTGCTTTAAGCGTGTTTCAGCAATTAGACTTAGATGAGCTCTGGATAGAATTTGGATTCAGTAAAACCAAACGATGGATCCTTGTTTACTTGCTATCAATATCATTGGGAAAGGACTTTCTCTGACAGGTTGTGATACAGTCTCATCATTTTCTGGTAGAGGAAAGAAGATATGCTGGAATGTTTGGACGATATATCCTGATTTAACACAATCACTGAACATTTAAGATTTATTTTTGAATTACTCACTGATGAGGAATTTGTTGCATTCCTCATAGCTTGGTCTAGATAAAGCTGTGACGAAATAAGTAACTTTAAACATACACATCTTTTTATTAGAACAAGTATGAATGAGAAAAAAAGCATAGTACGCAAAATTAAAATAATTCGAATGTTGCTTTCCTAAATATTTTTTTGCTAATCGACTTCTATTAGGTATGAGTTACTACATTCTGAGCAAAAAATATGCGAATTATTTTGATTTTGCATGTACATTGTTGATCAAATGTTTTTTTATAGTTTGATAGCAGTTAAAGATTTTTAAAACTCTAATTCATCCGGCTTAAAAATCATTGAAAGATTTGTTGTGTTGTTATTCCACCGAATGAGTAGTTTAGATGATTCCAACAAATGCAGGAGATTATATTCACAAAAAAGGACGAAGAAGTGAAAGTCTACCACCTACAAGAGATACACTGTTACAGCATCTTAAAAGAGCAATGTACCAAGCTAGGTAAATATGATATTTTAAGAATATTAAAGGGTGTTTTATTATACTACATTTAAGTTTTTATTGATGATTGTATATTCATCAAGAAGATGAATTTGTTTTTGGATAAATTTTAGGATATATTTAAATAGTGGTTGTAATTGTTATCTCATTACTTTTAGTTTTATCTGGAGTAATGCTACAATGAAGATACTAGAGATGCCAGAAGCCGAAAGATAGAAGTTGCATGAAAATAAGTTATCGCCAGTTTGGATGCACCTTGACGAAACTTCCAAGTCTTGCAGAGAACTGATCAAGTGTAACTGCAAACTAGC
>JAUZNK010022379.1:0-20470 GCA_035046665.1 Euphysa ruthae | reverse complement strand
GTATATATATATATATTTTAGTTCTATAACTTTATGCAAATCATCATATCATATTTTTTGCATTAATGAAAAAGAGATCTACAGCGTTAAAAAATTTTATTGAGGGGTACTTGAGGTATTTAGAGATAATTTGAAATACCTTAGATATTATGTATAATTGCAGTGATCTAACATGGTTAATTTTGGGGACACCTGTCTAGGTACGAACTGGGAAGCAATAAAATTAATTGCAGTTTCAAAGCTCTCCCTCATTGAATTTGTAAAAACATCTAATAAATGCACTTGCTTTTTGTCACTTTGTGAAAATATTTCTAAACATTTTTGGTTATGTTTTTTATTTATATACACTAACATCTGATAACATCTGAGTTTAATCAATTTAAAAAATTTATTTTCTTTGGTGTTGATGCTTAGAAAAGAATAAATACTCTGAACTTGTGTGTCTTAACTGTTTAAAACACATTTTTATTAAAATTATTTTGTTGTTAAAAAATTTTAAAAACATTTGATAAAAATAAAAACGGTGAAATGAAACTAAGCATTCTTAAAAGAAACGAATCGAAATTATTTATTTGTAAGTAAAAATGAATTAATAAAAACTTTTTTTCGTCACTGAATTTCTCACATTCTATTTTACTTCCAAACTTCTCAAATTTCATTGCGCATAATCATAATTAATAAAAAACTACAGTAAGGAACCGAAAAAGAAAATCGAAATGATTAAAAAAAGTTTTAAATTACCGAGATGAAAGTTCAAGTTCTTCATTTTGAATGTTACAATGTGGCTGATGACTGTATTTATTTAATGAGTAGTTTCATGTGGCACAAGCAATTTTGGTACTAAAATATTAATATCAGTTAATATTAATATATAATATATTTCATGTCAATTGTAACAAAATTTTAGTTTTTTTTAATATTTTTTGGTATAAATAAATAAATAAATGCAAATTTGAAATTTTCATGAAAATTAGTTTTTTATTTGATAAAGAAATATTTGGATTAATATCTCTAAATTTTGGAGTCAAACCAATCTTTACTTGTTTCAATCTGTTTTTGGAACAATGAGGTTGAATATATAAGAGTGGTAATGCGTATCTTTGTATCCTTGTATTTTTTTGCTTATTGTCCTCTAGCAGCCAAATTATTAAACAAACCATTTGGTTGTTTTCAAAATTTATTGAATTGAATTGATCAGCTTTTATTGTAGTTGAATTATTTCAAGTTCACCTGAAAAAAAGCATAATATGTACATACTTTTCTAGCCATGGTAATTTTGTTTAAATTTCTGATTGAATAACTGTTTCCCTTTATATGTTACTCTATTATAGGATATAAATATAAATAGAATAGAATTTTGGCTAATTTTTATCAGTAGTAACACAGCATCCGGCACATTTGCGTAAATGACAGATCAGCAATAAGATTACTCTTTATTTTGATGAAAATTTAAAAAATCAACTTAAGTTTTTTGTTTTAAAAATGAGCACTCTTTAAAAAAAATGAGCGTATGTAAAAGTTATTTTAGCAGTATTTATTTTATCTACTGATACAATATTATTATGTGTAAAAATTGTTCAAATAAACTAATGATTTTTTTTTTTTTTTGGTAAATTCTGTTAAACTTGTTATAGATTTCCAAGGTTAGAACTACGTAGTTTGTATCCCTAAAATAGAAAATTTGATTTTTGTAAAATCTTACTTATCTATTTCAATAATTATTGAGGGAAAAAAGCCATAGTTCTTTCAAGTAAGAAATTAGTTTCTATTTCAGATTACCGTTTACCTCAGTGAGGAAGACGCTGTCACGCTCATAAATTTGTTAGTTATTTAGTTGTGCAATAAAGAACTTTCGTTATAAGTTTCATCTATGTATTAAACTAGTTCAATAATATTATCATTCCAGCAAGTTTTCTCAAGTTATATTCAATTTTGATGAAATTTTGCAGGGTCTTATTATAGGCTATGTACCCATTTGTTTGTTTTATGTACCCAGTTTAATTTAATTGTTTGATACTGTGAAATTATATAGTTCATCAGTTTCGTAAATTTTAATGAACAGCAGCATTTCTTTCTGCAGCTAATATCCAGCAGTATAAGTCTCTTTTTATACATATAATTATAATTTTCCTGTTATAATAAAATTGAAATTATGACAGTTACATTTCTGTTACTATAACCAGTAACTGTTGTAGGATATTTAACGTAAAAACTACTATTTATTGATGAAAACGTTTTATTATTCAACTGTATTACAAAGTCATTTATTGCTTTTATAAAATTTTTCTGGTCCTATGCAATTTGTAAGTCTAATTTACCTTCAATAATGTTATAAAAACACATGCTTCTCTCCAGTATGCAGATGTATATATACACACTATCAGGATCTGCTCAAGGCAATCCCTATTAGTAGACCTACCGACCGTGTGACTGGAGGTTCTGACTGGAGACGGACAAAAAAAAATTTAATTTTATGAAAAAAAATTCAATTACTGTGGTTTAAAACTAATATGAGCTAGGAAAGAAAAAAAATGAATTGAGAAAATTTTCTGTTAGTTTCAAAATATACTGAAAACATTTCATAAAGATACAAAATATGCGTCATAATCATGAAGATAACTTCATTATTTTTAGTGGGTTTTTTTATTGAATTTGGGCACTCAATTAAAAAACATTTTAACCCTCCTCAATCCAATTTTTAAGGAATTCTTCAAAATTTTTATGTAAAAGTTAATAATATCCATTTCTGTTGGATTATTCCATCGGTAACATAAGCAGCTATGTATAAAAGAGCTATTTCATATTTTTTTTCTTCTAATGTTGACAATTTCGCATTTAAATCTAGTACATATCCACATTTGATGCATGAGTGGTCACACTCACACTCAGTGTAGTGATTAACGTCTTCCTACAACTCAAAAAAAGTTTTACTTTTTGTATATGAAATTTTTCAGTAATGTTCTGCACATTGATAAAATATCGTTGTCCTTGTCCAGATCCTTGTCTAAGTTTGCCAAAGTTGTTTGCCAGGAAGTTGGTTATAAATTCTTTCAACATAAGAAATTCAAAGCCATTCTCAAAAACATATGTTTTTAATGCTTAAAAACATATCTTTTAAAAAATAAAATTTGTCTAACTTTGCTTTTTTTATTGTAAGTGCAGTTAATGTTTTGACACTTGGTAATTTATAATCCTTCTGTTATATAAAGACCTTCACTAACAATGATAAGCTGTTTTTTTCTTTTCTGATCATCGCTTTTTCCTTTTTTAATCTGGCACGTTATGATCCACTTTTAAAACTGTTAAATATCATATGGCTTCTAGATGGGATCACCGCTAAAAATTGCTATTCTGTTTTTAGACAGAGAAGTTGCAAGGCATTTTACTTCACAATGATAATTTTCAATTTTTATATCTTCCATTATTTTTATGTTTGAATGTTTGAAGTTGCTGCAGGTTAAATATGAAAGATCTTGTTAATTTTCTAACTGCGGTTAAAAAAAATTTAATTTTCAAATATATCAGCTTGTAGAAATGCGTCTAGTTCATCAGAGATGACATTTCTGACTAAGGAAATATGTTTCTTATTTTCTCTTAGTTTAGCCAGAGCATACTAAATTTGGTGAATTTTTTAGAAATATACTTGGTAGATCTTTTGGTCTGTCTTTTTCTCTCGCATAGCCAAATGGAAAATGTTTCTCACATATAACCGTGTCTGATCTATCTGGACTGTTGTCTCTTTGAATAGCTTTTAACAATCTTGCCCTTTGTAGACAAAATTTATTTTTTTATCGTAATTTCCTCTGCATTCAGTGACAATATTTCCTTGCCACTTTTTATCATAATCTAGCTATATTCCACCTTTAGTGACAAAGCACACAACTAAGCTTAAATAAAATAAAGAGATAAATATAAGTAAACAACAAAATTTTTTTGAAACAATTTGTTTTGAGCTTTTCCACAAGATATCAGTCTTTGTTACATTTGACAAATAATCTTTTTTTTTTTTTTTTGTATTATTTTTATCGTATTTTTTATATATATTTTCTGAATATTTATATGGTGATATTTAATAAAACTAAGTAAGTTTTAAAAAAATCTAAACTCCCAATAAGGTAAAATTTAAATCGTTTAACCACTATATATATACATATATGCTAAGTTTAATTTTAAACTCGTCTCCAGTTGCATGGCGCGTAAGCCTGTTAGTAGAGATCGCTGGGTTACCCCAGGTGATTTAGGAAACATCCTTTTTTACATAAATTTTTTTTATTGATCACATCGATATTTTTGTACATCAGCAGGACGAACAAGTCACGGTTCAAACGAATGTTTTTAAACAAAACATTCGTTTGAACCGTGACTTGTTCATTAGCTGTTCCTAAGATTGAGTTAAATATGGTGTAAATCACAAAATTAGAAAACCATATTCAAAAGAAGTTTATTCTTTAATGAAGAGCTAGCAGTGTAAAAAATGACTCATAAATTGATGAGTGCTAATTGTTTTTTATTTTTTTCTTTTTTTTCGTTTCTGTATTATTTAAAAAACAATCTACTGAAAAAGTACAGATGTTGTAATCCACAAACCTAATCAAAACTACTTTAAAATATTGTGTTGTATTGTCTGTAGTATTCAATACTATAAACAAATCAGAATATAATTTTTAACTCTGACATTTCAACTAAAAGCTGCTATTATTGTGCTGCAATTCTTCTATAACTTTTTTTTTTTTAAGAAAATGTTTAGTTTTTCGAAATTGTTTAGATGAAATATCTTTCAAAACCTTTTCTATACTTTTTTTGTTTCTTTTATAGACACAAGTGTTTCTGAAACTATGTATCAAACCTCCGTTTTTGGAAAATTTTATCAAAACTCTTCATGCTAGCAGTTGCAGGATTATTGCTGCTATCAAGTGCATTTAAAAAGGTTATTTTTTATAAAAGCTGACATTTTAATATTTAAGAGTGGAGCTTTATTGTTTGTTGTGTTATTTTCGTTTTTGTCATTCTTTTTAGGCTGATAAGTAGTTGCTAACAGCTTAGTGAAAATGCTTCAAAATTTTCAAAGCTAAATTGGAAACTGAATTGGTAATAATAGCTGAAATTGATAATTGTTGTAGATCATTTTTTCTTGCTAATTTTATTGAAATGTTAAATAACATAGTTGTTGATATATAAACTTTGTATTTTATACACCTGCATTATTTTGCTTTTGTTTGTTTTCGCACGTCTGGAAAGAAATTATTTCGCAAGTTAATTTTCCCGAATGAAAACTTAATTAAAAATTAAAAGTTGCTTTGCTGGTATTTTTGTGAATGCTGAAAAAGTATTCTAATTTTTGCAAACTTAAAGTTAATAGTTGATCTTAAAATCATCCAACTGTTTCTGAAGCTTTAACCAATTTATCTTGAAAACGGCTTGTTTATTTTCTGTTTCATGTCATCCTTGACTAGATTGTTTACTGTCAAGTCTAACTTGATTGGTTTATATTTGGTTGATCTTTCATTGCGACAATATTGTATTTGTTGAGGGCATCTAAAAACTGATGGGTAAACACCCATCAGTTTTGGCCACAATATACAAAGATCTAACAAGCTTTTTGTGTACCTGACCCTAACTTCACCATTCTTCTCGAATATATGACAGAATGAATTCATGTAGGAACATAAACGATTCACTTTGTTTGTTATAACCTTTCTTGCTCGCACTCAGTGAAAAGGCTAATGTTAACTTTCAATAAACTTTGGGTAGTTGTTGCCTTTATTAATTAATTGTATAGGAAGATATTTTCCATCCAGACTTACCAAGAAGGAACATTTAAGGTTCTATTTTTCTCCATTGATTATTAATGAAGGCGGTGTGCTATTTGTGTTATTATTATTATTATATTTCCACCTGACTCATTTTCTAGTGCATAATTTTTAACTCCACTTCTTGCTCTCTTTTTTTTTTCTTTTTTTGTTTTGAAGTTTTTTTTAAATAACTTATAAAGTTACAAAAGAATAATGATATTATAATTACCTCTTTAGAAAAAAACTATTAGTAAATATTAATATTAAATATTAATATTTATTTAATAGTTATTCACACGGTGACTCCTCAATGATCATTAGATGATCATTGAGAAGATCATTAGGTCTTATAATCTAGAGTCAGCATAAATGTTACAGTATATAAAATTTTTTATTGATTCTCGGAATTAAATTCCTCAAAAAGTGAATATTTTTATGAGTTACAATTTAAGCTGTTAACTAGAATTATTTTATTCCATAAAAAAGTGATTCTAAAAAAAATATGAAAATTTGAGCACCTAAAGGACTAAAAATCTTTTCATTACACCTAAAATCTGCTTGAAATCTTTAAACTGCAAATTTTATGGAAAAGAGAAGGAATGTTTTTTAAACATGTAACTTAAAACTTGTTACATATTAGCTTCATAAATATTAGTTGCACTTATATCATCTAAAAAAGGTTTAGAGTGATGGGATTTGTCTTTAAAATGCATAACTCTTACAACATTTATATAAAAATAGATGGATAAAAGTTTTTTTTTATTAGTACTAGCCCATACAACAGCATACACTACAGCAATTTACAACGGAAAAAATAAAATTGCTTTAATCAAGTCAGGCTAACTGATTTTTGGTGCACTTTTTATAATATTCCAATGCTTTTAAACATTTTTGCACAGGTCTTTTTAATTTCAAGAAAGATTCTGTACTCTTATTGGCATTGCGATTTTACCAGTAGGTGATCTCCGTCATATGAAACCTGTGAGACGAAAGAGACTTTGGACCTAGGATCTCTCTACTCATATGAATCTTCTTAAGTAAAGGGTGCCTTTGACTGTTGGTAGCTGAAACTGTAATAGTCCTATTTACGGTTCCGTTTTTATAATTTGTTGCCTTAACAAAGTTTTGAAATATTGTTTAATTCTTTTTTTCTGAGAGCAGGTAAACATACAAGCGTACAAGGGCTTTGTTGCTCAAAATTTGTTTGGGAAATTTTTTTTGATGGGTTGCTTAATTTTAATTGTCGTTCTTGATACCGTTTTTTAAAACTTGGATGATCTATGTTATATATTCTTTAAAGCGGGTATAACTCCATGCATACTGTTAAGCTATCCCATTGCAAGTCAGTCTTTATCAGTATATTTTAGTCTGTAAATTACATCCTTGACTTATTTTATATATCTTAAACTTTTCAAGATGAAGAATTTCTTATATCAGAAAACTTTTTTATATAATTTAATAAATCAACTACGTGTAAACTTTAAAGGCAGCAAAGCCGCAATATTTTACGTTAACAAAGTCAAGATCAATGGTACACTTGAGGTTAAAGCATTGTAACTTTATTTATTGAAATGTGAAATAGAAGCGCAAAGTCATCATTTATCTAATTTATTTACAGACCACAAGGTAGAGTCTTCTGAAAAAAAATATGAAGACAATTAAAAAGAAAAATAAATTAATCAAAAGCATCACAATGACACAAAATATCTTACTTTAGAAAGCATGCTGTTTGCACGTGTAAGTATTTTACTAATTTCACTCACATGATTACACTAAAATAATTGGTCATCAATCAAAACCCCGAGGTATTTAATAAATTTTCATGGGAAGAATCGTTTGCCATTAATTTTAAATCTTAATTTGAAAATAACCAATGCCTGTCAACATTTCAAATTATATTTTAAAAAGTCATAAAGTCTTTATTGAAAAAACAATTCTTTATTGAATTCAATGATATTAAACTTCTTTTTTTTTTTCAATCAGTTGCTTTTTGCAAGGCTAGAAGCCAGTACTAGGCGGAAAACTAAAACAGTATTTAAGTTAAAGCAAGTCTTACACAAACTGAGAAAGATGTTGGTTGTTCTTAGACTTAAAGAATTGGAGATCATAGTCTGAAGAAAATCAATTGAAAGACAGAGACTTCCAAAAGCGAGCTGTACTTGGGACGAATCTTGTTAAATAAGTTTTTCTGAAAGTTATGGATCTGTATCTTTAAATTATGAGTAGCAGATAAAATCCATGTGATGATCCGTCAGAGTGTCTTTAGTGAATTACTAATTCTTTCAAATTAACAGTGTACATGGATATACTTATAGAACAGTGACAATGAGGATTCACCAAGATCAGGACCAAAAAGATTAATTTGAGAATTTTTAGGCCTGACAACCGATCTGCTTAGATTCACTGAATTCAGTACCAGTCATTGGTACAGATGGAAGGATAGGTGCTCTAAAGTGGTTTATGGATGAAAGTTTAGCTATGGAAGCATTGAATGACACCAAGCCATTCTAACCCTGTTCAAAAACGTTGCAAATTTCATCCAAATCAGCTGTCATGAGAAGGAAAACTAGAAAGTTAGTAGGTCCCAGAACAGAACCTTGAGAGACACCGGAATTTACAGAGTAAAAGTTCTGTCAGAGTGAGGATTAGGCAATCGAGGGATACCTTGATTTTTTGCCTGAAAAATTGATTTAATGGTATTCAAAACTTTACCAGAGATACCATGTAGCTTCAACTTATGGAGTTGTCCAGCATGCTACATTTAGTCAAATACCTTAGAGATGTCAAGTGTAATCACCCCACAAGCGTGAAGTGATTGATAGACCTACCAGAACAAAATCCATACTGATGATCAGAAAACAGATTGAAGGACTATAAGTGAAAACTTATATATGAGTTAATCGGTGATTCAAAGACCTTGTTTATGACTGAAAGAACACTGATAGAATGGTAAATACGAAGATCACATTGCTCTCCAGAATTTTTCAATACTGGGAAAACAAATGCCAACTTCAAACAAGAAGGAAGACAGAACTCAGCAATACACTTCTTTAAAAACCTGCAGAGAATTGAAAAGAGTTCTGGAGAGCACTTTTGTATCAACACTACAGGAATTTTATTATGGCCAATAGCTTTAGAAGGATCAAAAATAACAATTTTGTTTTATTATGTTTTGGTGAGTCAAGTCAGTCTTAGGTGGAAAGCCAGGGAATGTTTTCCAGAATCAGCAAGAGTGGAGTTACTGCTAAACAATTTATCAAAAATTTCTACCTTATTTTTAAACTAATATATATGTAAAAGATATCTTGTATTGTTAAAAGACGACGTGTTTGTCAAATTAAATTAGCGTCACATATAATGAGTTACATCATGACTTGGAAGAAACTTATTTGGTGACATAGTTGAGTTGGAATATTAACATCTAATAACCTTGCCAAATAAAATTCATGTGACAGTTACTTTTTTAAAGCTAGATAGGAAGCCAATCAAAAGAAGTCAAAAGTAATACCATCTCTTTAAGTGGAGATATAAACTTTAAAACTTTATAGGACATTTGCCAAAATTTGGCTGATTTGTGCATTTCTTCATTTCTTACATTTTTACGTCACATGAGGTTATTGATGGCATGCTTTCATAACAATCTATCCTGCACCAATACACTTCGAATCCCATTACTGTCCTTTTTAACAGCCTGTTCCCAAGTCATCTGTGGTCTACCCTTCCCTCGATTCCCATGTACGTCGATTCCTCTCGATTTCTTAACCCAACATGACCAAACCAACTTGATCTAAATTTTTGATGTACTACTCTAACGCTTTTTAGAGTAGCTCTTTGACATAACTCCTTATAGGATTTTAGCCCCTTGTAATTGCTTTTATAGAGAATCCCCCCTTCCTTTATAGCAATTTGCAGTCTAACTAGTCTCCCAATAAGTTAGGATTACACCTTCACTTACCAATCGTTGAGGTGCATTTTTTTTCTTCATAATGTAAATAAAATTTAAGACTAATTGGTCAGTTTGTTTAAATCCAGGTAGGTGTGCATTATTTTATGGCATTTGATTGAGCTGTTACTTTTGAACTATGATGTTTGCAATACTAAATCTTTTACAAAAGCTCAATACATGTGGCTAGAGTTTCTTTTCATATGAAACTTGTAATTTCTTACTTCTCATTCTAGAAAAAGAAGTACTTATGTTATGTCATTTCATCCACCATTTTGAATTTTTTGTGGAAGTTTTGTTTTAAGATTTTCTAAAAGCTTGTTTTATTGGTGTTATTTTATATTGTACAGGTTTATATGGTTTAAAAAATTTCATTTGCCACAAATTTACTTATTTTTAATTACTCTTAAAAACCCACAAATAGTTTATCGAAAGAGTCAAGGTCTCTCTTAGATTAAATATTGTATCACGTTTTCATGCCTTTTTATCAATAATTTTTTTTATTTAGGTTAGTGAATATTTTTATGTCGCAAAAATGGCAGATGATGAGTTTGATTTAAATGAAGTTCTTCTTGACGGTGATGTTGAAATGGAGAAAGACGAACTTCAGCAGGAATTGGAACTGATGGAAGAGGAAGAATACCTGAAAAAAGAAAAGGCTAAGATTAAATCAGGTCAAAAACCATCTGAAAATCCTTTTATTAAATACGAAATAAAACCAGATAACATTATGCAATTTTCTGCCGCTAACTCTAAATACACAAAAAAACAGTTGTATAAAAATCAAAATAAAGTAAAATATGATGATAAATACATAGATAGCCGTGTTAATCTCCGAAAACTGTTCAAACCATTAAATCTAGATAAAGATATAAACTTTTCACTAGCCGGACGTGAAATAGCTTATCGTTTAGAGGAGAAGAAGGTTCATTTAATAGGTCATGTGGTACGTGTTCTTGGTCACTCATTGGCAATGGAGATATTTGAGGAAACTAAGAAGGTTTTAAAACAGGGGGGGTTAAAAACGGACGTAGGTGATCGTAATCGTTCTCCAGGCGGTACATTTTTGTACTTAATGAAAAGTCGTGGTTATGCATCTACAGCTCAAACAAAAGAAATATTCCGAGAAGATGAGGAAATAAAGAAAAGTAAACACAAAGATATGATTCGCCGTAATAGAATCAAAAGTCAATATACAACTAAGCAAAATGATTTGAGACAGCATGCAAATTTTGTTTCTAATGCCAAAAACTATGCACAAAATGTAAAAGTAGATCAAACAACTTTTGCAGAAAAATGATGCTAGGTTAAATGATATGCAAAGAAATAATTTTTTGATAAATCTTTGATTTCTCATTTGTTTGTACATTTAATAAATCATATGTTTTGTGTTTTTTTACTGTTACAAAAGCTGAGTTTCTTGATTATAATATGAAAAGTTAAAGCATTTTTAAAAGTTGTCTAAAAAGTGCTAGAAGCTCTTGCAAAAAAATTTAAGTTAAATGTAATTCTAGCTTTAAAGAAAATTCAAATTCAAAGAATCGATAGTTTAATAATAGATTTTTTTAGCACATCATACTCTGAAATGTGTCACACAGACTCTTTTAAAAACTGCATAACTGTATGCAAAAAGTTCTAAAAAATTAAATTTAAATGTAAAAATAAATGAGAGCATATCAAGAAAATCCCAATATTAAATGTAAAGTAATATTTTCTATGTTCAAGTTTAAATGTAACTTGTTTCAATAGCAATGGGTAATGCCATCATGAAACTCAACAACAGTAATTTTTTTCATTATCATTTACACCCTATGAAAATTGATGGATAATTTTGAATAAACACTTCTGGTTAAAGGTTTCATAGCGTGTGTGCATGCAGTAATAACAAAATTTGAATCATGACACATCTTTATGTCAATCGCTAAGTTAATTTTAGCAAAAGATTTTCAAGGTTAAATCTTTGCGAAGTTTGTAAAACAGTTTATGTTGGAATATTAAGTCTTATTTCACCTCTTTAAATTATTTTTAAAGCCTTTTCATTTCGTTGATGGCACTTTATTGTTTATCAAAAATTTTATATGGTTTATGGTTTGATGTTAATAAAGTATCGATTTTTAGTTAGTAGTAATTTTTTGCTTATTTTATTGTCCCTAAACCTTTTAAAGTCTTAAAGACATCTCGTTCAATGTTGTAGTCAAATAAAAGTGCTGAACTTTTCATGTAAAATTATTCATGTTTTAAATTCATGATTTTTAGAACTTACAAATTTTCCACATAGACTTTATATGCATATTTAAATTTATATTTGTCAATGGTATATGCTAAACCAGTTAAGAATTACACCGTATACATTTGAAACACTTTTTGACTTTTAGTGCTCTTGGTCATGAAAACTACAGCCAGCTGAAACTGTTATATAAATGTGAGATTTTTTGTGCATGTATAATGTCTTGTTTAAATCTACCTATTCCCATATCCTTCCAATCTCATGCTTGATTAATACTCAAAATTTTGCTAAATTATTGAGAACAGAAAAAAAATGTGCTGAATACCCCCACAGGGTCATGAGTTTAAAACCATTTGATTGGTTTAAAAAATGACAATATATTAGAATTGATGGTTTAAACCGTGGTGGGAAAATATACTTATGACTGGGAATTCTATTTATTGAATTCCCATGTGCAGAAAGTATCAACAGTGATTTTCCCCAAGACTAGAAGGCATTGGAAGTGTAACGTTTGAATAAAAAAATGATATGTAGGGAAATTGTGAAATTTGAGCTTAAAGTTATTAAAATATTTTAAAGTAAACTTATCGCATTTTGATTTTTTTGAGGTAATTTTTGTCCATTTTGCTAGTAGAAAATAAATTGGATGCGGTTAATGTTATTAAAAATTTTTGTTCAAAAAATCTCTGACATAAGTTATTTTAAGTTTACTCATTTGGTGCTAATCATTTTATCACTTGAAGTTTTATCAATCCTGTAAATTTTAGATTTTTTAATATCTGAGTAAAAATCTTTGCTTTTCTGGAAATATGAAAATGTTTTACTGAATATTTGGGTAAGAGCTCAGAGCACAATCAAAATTTAGATGCAAGGAAACTTAGTTGTCAAACCTCTACATTTACATATTATTTTTATGAAAAGGAAATTAGTGTTAGAGTTCCCTTTCTAAACCATAGAAATTTGTTTTCGTGTTTGTGCACAACGTGGATCTTATTTGATAATATTTTACTCAAGTAAGATAAGTGTTAGTTATTACCTCGTTTAAATGTTACTATAGATCTAATGAACTTTTACATTAAAAGTGTAGTTAATAAGTTCTTATGTTATTTAATTTGGTCATCTGATAGTTTAAATTTCAAATCTTCTTGTATCAATGATCTTACTTGTTTTAGTTTCACCTAGCTACTTATATTGGCTGTTTTTATTTTTTTAATGGGTAAAGCATCGTTTTATTTCAGCCCTTGTTACATTAAGAATAGTTTTGACATGTTTTCCATACTCTTGTTATGAACCCTTGCGTTTCATTGAGCTTTAATAATGTTATATTGATTTAAACTATAAACATTTCGTATTTCTATAGCCAGCCATGTCTTAAGGTGCTAACGATTATAAGGGTTTATTAGTTGCACACAGATCAATATCATTGATGGAGCAAATAATCACCAAGCAACATAAAATTATGGGTAATCAGTTACCCACTGATCACTCGGCATGGACATGTTATTTGTTAAAGATGAAAATCGTTCAGTTAATCTTTGTAATGAAAAACCAGTTTAAGGTTTAGGTATTATAGTTAGTTAAAAATCAAAATATTAGGGTTTTGTTTTATTATATAAAGTGAAATTTTTATCATATAATGTTGTTTAAAATTTTAATTATATTTTGCCGTTCAAAATTTTATATGGTGTCGTTCAAAATTTGCTGCGATTTTGTAATATATTTTTGTTTAAATGTTTTTTTTTTTGAACGGTACATGTATTGCAGAAGACTAAACATTGATTTGCTGTGTTTTAAAGAAAGTTTTATTGGTTTATATGCTGTGGGTGTGTGTTAGTGTCGTCGTGTGTGTGGTTGTTTGTGTATGTGTGGTTGTTTTTGTAGTTGTTTGTTTGTGTGTAGTTGTTTGTGTATGTGTGTGGTTGTTTGTATTTGTGCGATTGTTGTTTGTGTGGATATGTGTGGTTGTTTGTGTGTTGCTGTTTGTGTGTGTGCTTTTGTATGTGTGTTGCTGTTTGTGTGTGTTTGGTTGTTTGTGTGTCGCTGTTTGTATGTTTGAGTGGCTCTGTGTTGTTGTTTTTAGTGTGCGTGTGTGTGTGTGTGGGTATGATTTTTTTTGTGTGTGTATGGTTGTTTGTGTGTGTGTGGATGTTTGTGTAAGTTTTGAGGTAAATGTTTGAAATAAGTTTTCTCGGGAAATGTTTTGTATTAAGGTCAGGAATGCTAGTGCGTAATTTGTACTTTAAGGAAAATATTTTTCGGTAAAATTGAAGGAATGTATTTGGAAACAAGCCTTTGTGAAGGAATGTATTTGGAAATAAGCCTTTGAGAAATATATCCAAAAATAATGCTCAGAATAAATTGTTATGAGGGAGAAATTTGTAAATAAGGCTTTCAGTAAAATAATTGCGCGTTTTAACAAAACATATGAAGGAAAATTTATCAATTAAACATTAGGAAATGTAAGTTTTGGTAAAGTATGAGGTGACAAGGATATAAGGAACAACTTTTTGAGCGAAGTACTCGAAAATATCGTTTTGAGTAAAATTTTTTGAAATTTTAGCTTTTTTGAGAAATATTTGGAGTGACGTAATTTTTTTTGTGATCATGAGTAATTTATATTTCTGGTCGTTTTAAATATTTGTAACCTTTTTCGATAAAAGTAAAAAAAAAAAAAATAGCAAATTTTGCGAAATCTATTTACAAATTCCAAAAGTCTTATTTTTAACCTTTTGTGGGATTGCGTGATTGAATTATTTTTCGCGGTTTTTTGATCTGATATTTATTTTTGCTTTGTCAATTAGTGTTAGAGAGTTGTAAAGCATTAATCCCAGTTCATACTTGCTTTTTAGAGTCACAAATACTGGGCTGCGGGGCTGTTTGAGAACTTTTAAGAAACTTCCTGAAATCTTGTGTATAGGTTTTTAATTTTCCAAGATATTCGTAACAAATGGCGCAATTTTTTATGACGCCATCACTTTACTGAATCCTTTTGATAAAAAACTGCTATTTAGGTGTCTTAATAAATTATAGACAACTATCGAATATTTTTTCTTAATTTTATTTAAAAATTTTTTAGAAATGATATATCTTGATGGATTTTGAAAAAAAATTGAGTTTAAATTTTTGTCAGACATCTGAAAAAAAAAAAAAAAACGAGGAAGATGGACTATTTCAAAAAAAAAAATAATATAAATGGTGAATCATTAATGCAAATAGATTTTAGTAAAAGTCATAAACTTTGAAGAAGGTAACAGAAATAATAATGAAGCCGTGTTTAAAAAACCATAACGGGCCTGAGACACCCCACCTCCCTCAATATGAATAGGGTTAAGGATAATTCATGAATATTTTTTTATGATCTCTAAGATGTGTCAAGTATCAATAGCACGCAGTTATACAAACTTCTTGGCGATGCTGTTTTAAATCAGCTCATAATATTTATACAAATACAATATAGACTAGAGGCCATCTAATTGTATCTTCCGTGGTCGAGTTACAGTCACGAGTTCTCATTTTTTCCCATGGTGTTAAGCTTTTTTTTCCAATGGTACAAAGCGTGTTAAGGCGTAATAAATTTAACAAAAATTAATCAACTTGTAAATGCGCAATATTTAATAAGTAGCTCTTTTAAATTTAAACCCTATCGTGCGTGCTATTGATTCCTCTCCGCCATCTTTTTTCTTATAAATTTATTATCTGGGTATTTTGCGACAGACCATGTATCTGGAGATTCAATATTGTTCTATATATAAAAGTTTCACTTCGTAAATTACAGATCGGCAACGTTTTGATCATGCATAAACTAAGTGTATTGTGGTAGGATAAGGTTTGTTTCAAGTTTTATTGATTATATTGAGATTTGTTTTAAAAAATGTCATCATTGGTGTTATAAACAGTGTATAGACTTTAATATTGTTGTGCTATACTGACTGTATTCCCAAACTAAAAGCTTTCTATCGTTTTTTTTTTTTTTATTCCAAATTTACATTTTACTTTTTTTCTGTCATTTTTTCGCCAAAAAATGGCGGCAATCTATCCTATTATGATACAATCTGTGCTGGCATATTGACTGATTAATTCTATATTTATTAAATAAGTTTTTGTTGCTCCTTGATCAAGCTAACGAAAATATTGTTGGATATGTATTTAGCTATTATAAATATTTCAAATGTTTTTATTTGACCGATTTTTTGCTCGTGGTGGTATTTCTTTTTGTTTAACGTAAGGAATCGAAGTTAAAAAAAAAAATGATTACGATAAAAACTTGAACAATATCACAAAGAAGTAGAACTAGCACAAATTCATGTCAGTTAATCAGTAAATAAATAAATCCTAAACCTAACACCTTAAATTATCAACTTAAAATAAACTCCAGAAGTTGAACCGTCCTTGGTTTCGGCAAATATTAAAAAAATATTAGCTTGCTCTTGTTTTTGCATTTCAAAGGTGATTGCTTTAAAATTGGAGGAAGTCGCCATCTTTTTCTATTAAACGCAGTTTTAAACCATGGTTAACCAGAGTATCTTAACATCAATTAAAATACGGCACATTCTTTATAAAAAATTTTTGACAGCTAACGATATTGTTAACAAAGAAAGATACGCTACTCATTTGAAAATGTATAGAAATATGCTGGTAAAATTAACCAAGAACTGCATTGATATTTCTCAGGCAATGCAAAACATCTTCGTCAAACACGGAAGGTATACAAAACATTAATCTAAAAAGTTGAGTTGAGTCAAATTTAACATACCTTTTTTTAATTCTCCAATTAATTGTTTTGAAATTTCAGTTTTAATTGATAACCTCAAATCTGAGATCAGGACGTCGATGCACCTGCTGTTATCCTGAAAGTGTTTAAAAATGAGATTTTTATTGTTCGCTTTGATGTGTTTAATCTGCCTTTTGAAACCTATGCTTTTCCTGACATATTGAAATTATCGTCAGAGTTACCACTTTTTAAAAAAGGGTCGAAGTTAGACTACAACAATGGTGCACCACCGAGAAAAAACTCGTCCAAGTCCTAACAAATTATGCGGGTATACCACGTGAAAGTGCTAGCAGAGTGGTTGAAAGGGCTCACAGAAAATAACCGTAAAAAGAACACATCGACATATATTTGACAAGTTTTACGACTGGAAAGATGCCCAACGTGTACTTGACCAATTCAAAAAAATCAGCCTCATTAATGAAACCAATAAAAAAAATAAATATAAGCCGACCAACTATACACTCCCCTCTTTACTGAACGACGAAATAAAGCTTTTCTTAAAGGAAAAGTCACTTTAAGTTAATGTTTGCTGAAAGTTAAATAAATTTAACAATAATCAAAAAAGACAACATATTTGTTTAATATATTTTTATTTTCTTACTCCGCGTTTACTGAATTGCTATAAAAACTTATATTTCGTAAATGTGTTTATTTCTTTGCATGAGCTATTCTGTTCTACTCGCATTTTTTTTTTTTTTTTTTTTTTTTTAATTTCTTGTACTCCAGTTGTGTAAACATTGGACTCTCCTCCACGCCACTTAATTCTTCTTTCACGTAGGTGTGCTTTTTTTTTTTTTTTTTTCCCCGTTTTTTCATCGGATAATAGTTAATTTGTTGATTTATTTTTAATTTTTTCTTTCTTAGAAAGCAAGGATAGCAGGGTAAAAAAGTTTCATAAAACCACTTTATACATACTTTCTATTTAATTAAAAATAATACGATCAAATGTTACTTGCACATTCAAAAGATTTTGGGAAAGTAACAAGTGACTTAGAAAAATTATTAGTCAAACTTTCAGAAGTCGATTCAGAAATTTTTTTCTTCTTTTGACAACATCTCTTTTGATACCAAGCACTTCACACTTAATGAGCTTCAAATCTACGAGTCTGAGAATGACTTCTCAGTCTTAAACTTTAAAATCAGATCTGTTCATAAAAACATCTTAAACAAAATGGGAAAATTCCCACTCACCATTGTGTAACAATTTTCTATTTAGTCTACCAGGTTACAATCTAGTCACCCAATCACATTCTCACAAAAAAGGTGGTACAGCAATCTGCATTCAAAATTCCTTATCGTTTAAAGTAAAAAAGAATCAACGCCGTTTATCAGAAACAATTGAATGTTTAACCATTGAGTTTTCCAACTCCAGCGGTAAAAATAATGTATCTTGTGTATATAGTCGCCTGGATGGTCGTATTCTTACTTTTATTAAAGCTATTAAGAAAATATTTTTAATGCGACAAAAACTATTATAGCAGAAGATTTTAACATCGATGCTATCAATTATGATCGATCAAAAGATACTAAAACTTTCTTTGATGAATTATTTGCGATGAACATTTTGCCGGCTATTCATAAACCTACTCGAGTAACAAAAAACACTTAGTCGACTATCAACAAAATTTTTTCCAGCAGCCTTTAAATGAAAGCTTTCTTTCGGGTATTTGTAAAACAGATATATCTGACCATTTTCCAACATTTTTAGTAATTCGGAATTTTCTTTATAAACCTAAAATTCCGATTAAAACCTGGGCTCTTTTAAAAAGAAGAAACTATGTGGAATGATGTCTCGACTAATATCTCTATCAAAATTTACCATATGCTAGCTACCCACTTTAATATATAAAAGAAATAATTAATTAAAGAAATAAAGAACTTATTGTAAAAAGGAACCCTTTACTAGTTGGTTTTAAGAGGCTTCCTAGACAGGTTCCCTTCTTCCCAGCACCAAGTGATGCGCAAGCTAAGGTTCATCAAGAAATCATCATTTAGCCTCTCCGTGTGTGAATGACCGTTCGTGCATGGTGGAGTACCACAACCTACTCGACGTAACCCTGTTTGAACGGAAAACGGCGAATCTAGAGGAGTAAACCTCGAAAATAAATCTACTCTGCCTGAATTTATTAAACCAGTTTGTTAATGAAGATTAATTTCTTAAAAGTATCAAAGTTTAACAAAAAGTTGGTGATTTCATCAATACATAAAGTTTTGCTATAGCATGGTAAATTTTCTGATAATCAAAACAAACTATTAATGAAGTGTGATAAAAAGGATTGAAAGTTATACCATCGGTAATTCGTCAAAATTCATAAAAAAAAAAAAAAAAAATGGAGGCTTCATTCAAAGAGCAAGTGGATATTTTGGAGGTAAAGATAATTTTTTATAAGCTGAAACTTCTGATTTCAATAATGTACCACAAAAAAAGAGAAATTAGTGAATGTCCTAGCAATAGTTTTACTTCATTAAATCACAAATTATCACGAGACATAACTTTCTTTGGAAAGGGTGTAGCAAACGCGTCAACCATTGACCAATACGTCTTCAAACTTTCCTTCTTAACGATACTAAAATAAAACGTCAATGCAATAAAGCGTTTAATCCTTGCAAGACCAATCCCACCTTGGGGCCAAAGTCTGAAGGGAGGCAATCTGTTTGCAGCTTTCTCAGCTTTGATATAACATTTAGCATATCTATTTGTCTCAAATTATTTCTAAAAACTTGCTCTGTCCATTTAGTACTGTCCCAGTCATCTGGTACATCTCTTGGTACATTATTAATGGGATTATTTGGGGATGTTGTTGGTTCTGATGTTTGATCAGGTTGAACTGAATCTCGTTGTCATCGATTTCACCAGCTAAAAATTTATAAGTGGCTCATCATCTTCATCTTCCTCTTCTTCAGCAATATCAGAATAAAATTCTGTTTGTATATACCAAAAATCGTCATTAGCTAACCTTCCACGGAGTGTATACTTTCCTCGAACAATGGAAGCCATTTTGTATTGATGATTTTTTGTTATAAAATTATGCTCTAGAATTTGGAAAATATCTAAATGCATATATTATAAAAGTCCAATCATTTTTTGTTATTTTGGTATAATTTATTTTAAGACTACGTCATTCCTTTAGGTGATAAGCTCCCATTATCTCAACTTCAATCTAAAGAAAGAGAAAGTAGGGTCTGTTGGAACACTCCGTTTAAACCGTAAAGGTATGTCTGTCGACCTATCAAACGCAAAGTTGAAAACAAAAGATCAATCGAAAATTATTTCGTACCCCAAAGAAATAACACTTGTTAAAGTTTATGATGGAGTAATTGCAACTCTTTTGTTATCTGTTGATAATGGGAAATTAACAGACACTGGCAAAATTAATCGTACTACGAATGATGTAATTAAGAAGCCAAAGTTGATGTTAATGCATGATAAGTATATGGGTGGGGTCGACGCAAATGATTAACTTCTAAAGCATTCACATTTCAACCATCGTACAATTAAATGATGGAAAAAAGTTTTTTCGGAATGCTTAACACCTGTATGGTAAATGCTTTTATACTTTTGGAACACTGCCAGAAAAATGGACATCCGTACAAGAAGACACAAACTGATTTCTGTATAAGTGTGATGAAAATGCTTGTTGTGCAAGTTGTTACAGACTTTAAGCGGAGTTGGCACAGTGGTGAGGTCGTTTGACTCCGGACCGAAAGGTTACGAGTTCGACTCCCACCTCTGGCGG